>MU129011.1:88584-209160 GCA_014904985.1 Hydnum rufescens UP504 | reverse complement strand
CTCAACAGTATGTCCACCTTTGCCACAAAAGGCACAAGAGAGGGTGGGAGCCTGGAGCAACTGCAGCAGGAGATGCAGCAGGAGAAGCCACAGGATTGGCAGCAGCAGCAGCAGCAGTGACACCCAGGCGATGGGCTTCCTCATTCTTGAGGGCATCCTCAACCTGCTGCACTGTCAAGTGGGATTGGGCAAGCAGGGAGGTGGTCAAAGCACTGTACTGAGTGCCATTCAGGAGGACAGAGATCAAGAGCTCCCTATCAGAGTCCTCAAGGGAGTAGGTGCCACCAGGACTGGCCACAATGGGAGGAGAGACTGGAGGAGGAGGACGAGTGGACTGCAGGAAACGCAAGGCTTCCCTAGCACGAGAGATGAAGGCAGCCACTGCCTCAGAGGAATCCTGCTTCACAGCCAGGAGGGGACTGTAATGCATTATACCGAGTGGCAAAGGTGGAGGCACCATAGGTGTCCTTGATAGTGGTGAGAATCACCTGAGGGTCTGTGGATGAGAGAGACACACTCCTGAGCTCAGGAGAGAGGTGACGACGAATTTCTCCCACAGCCTGGTCTCTAGCCTCCATACACTTGTGCCAATTCTTCAGATCTGTGACTGGATCAGGGACAGTAGTGTGTATCCAGTACCACATGCCTTGGCCCTGAGGTAATCCTCAATAGCAGGGGCCCAGAGGGAATAGTTGGCAGTGGTGAGGAGAGGGAGATTGGTAGAAGAGGTGGAAGTGGTCAGTAGAGGACATATTGGAGTGAGGGAGAAAGAAATTCGAATTGTGAGGGAAGGAGTAATCCGATGACGACGAAATTTGGACGAGACAATAGAGGACAGTGGGCACTCCCAGGGGACGAAAGAACGAGGCGGAACGATGCACAGGAACGTCCAAAAAAGCGAAAACTTGAGAGGTGAACTCAACTAAGTGAGATGGATACCCTAGAGTGATTTCAGTGGGACGATGTGGACGGATCGGGCTGTAACTTGGTACGACGGTGGGGCACTAGCGACGATAGTGTGTGTCAAATATGGGACGAATCGGATGGCGGATGGTGAGATATTCGCAATTTCAGGAATGAGGTAGGAGGAGCAGGTGACCACAGTAGTGATGACGAAGACAACCAGTGGACCAAATCGCCTGAAAATTTGATGGAATGTAGGGGGCGTATGGGCGAGGCTGTGTGCACAAAAGAGCAACGAATGGCCACGGAATTGAAGGAGATATAAGCGATTGATGGAATGAGGAAAAGCAGCCAAAGATGGATGAATAACTCAAGAACCACTGGATGGAATCGGCTGAAAATTGGTGTGGACAGCAAGGACAATGTGTAGAAAGCGTGTGCATAGTTTCAGGACAATTGGAGCTAGGCCTGGGGCGATGGGCCCATAACCTGTTCAAGTGGAGGAATGGGAAAGGCCTACACAGACACCCAGAGTGGAACTGAGGGTGGATTGAGCTTAAGTCTATGATGTTAGCAAGAGTTAAGCCATATCTGCCTCCATCACAACAACCATAAACAGGAAGCAAAACAAAGAATAGCACAAAACAAGTAATACAAGGGCACAACTTCAACAGAATGATGCACTTCCTGGACTTAGGCTGAAAGGAAGTGCACTTGTCTTTTTGTACATGGGCATAGGCCCTGCACCCAAAGACATGGGTATATAAAGCTGCACTCTACCTTTGTGAAGTTTGATTTTTCAAGATGTGCCTCTGACCACTGTGTGTGGATCTGTGAAGTTGTGCCTTGTATTAGTTGTTTTGTGCTATTGTTGTTTTTGCTTCCTGTTTATGGTTGTTGTGATGGAGGCAGATATGGCTTAACTCTTGCTACATCAAGACTTAAGCCAATCTACCTCAGGTTAGTTAGATACTCAATATAACTCTTGCTACATCAAGTCTTAAGCAATCTACCTCAGTTCCACTCTGGTGTCTGTGTAGGCCTTTCCCATTCCTCCACTTGAACAGGATCTGGGCTAAGACGGTGTCAAGGTCATCATTCCAGCTTATGTGGATGATTTGATCATTGCCTGTAAAATGTCCCACTTCTAAAGCACATTAAAGAGGAACTTGTTGAGATGTGACGGGTATCCCATTTGATATTTCTCTTCCCTGATTCACACATTTGTTATTTGCCCCTATTTCCTTTTTTGGTTAGCACCATGTATGGCATCCGGTGATCTCAGACCGGATGCCCTTTATATACCTTGGAGCTCTGGAGGCAGTCCCTTAGTTTGACTCCTCTGAACTCCAGGTATGTCTCTTTTCTTGTCACTCATGTAGATATCTTCATTCCTAGTTTGACTCCTCTGAACTCCAGATATCACCCTTCGTGTGATCCAGCTCTAGATGCTTCTCAGGTTATGGGCCCATCCCTCTAGCCATACCAACATCGTCTTCAGCATCTACTCATCTTGAGTTCACTTCTTCTCCTGGTCATCTCCTGGTCATCTCCCGCTTTTCACTATGACTTCCAAGGATTCCAATCACTCTGGAAAATTCTCCTTCCCTCTCCTCAACAACACCAACTACCGCCAATGGGCTTACCACATGCAAGCCTACCTCCAGACCATTGGGGCATGGCATCGCATGCAAACCTCTTTTTCTCGCCCCCATGACCCAGACAAGCTTGACGAGTACCTCGACAAACTTGATGCTGCTGCTGGTGCCATCCTCCTCGCTGTGGAGCCTGAACAGCAAGGGATCCTCCTGCCCCATCTTGGAGATCCTAACAAAATGTGGGAGGCCCTCCAGGCTCATCATGACTCCAAGAATGCCGGCTCTTCGCTTTGTCGCCTACTCAACTCTCCTTTCTGTCGAAAAAGAGTCTGATGAGTCTGTGCAGGACTTTGTTGATCGAGCAACCAATGCCATTCGTGTTGTTAAGGACCTCTCGTCCTGAATCCTTTACCATGGATGCCTTTGATGAAGAACTCATCACCATGGTCCTCCTCCGTGGTGGATCCAAGGATTACCCTCACCTCACCACTGCCCTCCTGTCCCACGACACACTCACACAGGCCCAGGTGATCACTGCCTTCAAGAATGAGGAACTCCTTCAAATGGCCAAACAGAAGTCCGAGTCAGGATCTGCCCTCAAAGCCACCTCTTCTGTTTCTCCTCCAACTCCTTCCACTACTGCCACCACACCACCTTCCCTCCACTGTGTCTTCTGTGGTGGAAAGAGTCATGTCCAGGCTGACTGCAACCAGTACAAGGCGGCCATTGGAAAGGCACACCAGGAACGGTCAAGCCGGTTCAAGGCTAAGAAGGCCAAGTCTAATGTTGCCAATGCACACGACTCAGCAACTGAGACTGCTGCCAGTGCAAGTCCTCACTCCCCTTCTCCTTCCTCCCCCTCAGCCTCTAACTCTTGGAATGCAGACACAGGGGCCACTTCTCATATGACACCACATTGTCATTGGTTTGTGTCGATATGCCCCTTGCAATATTCCTATTCACCTTGCCAATGGTGAAGTCATTAGAGCTGCTGGGGTGGGAACAGTGGAGTTTAGACCTGTGAAGGATGGTTGTCAACTTCAATCAGTCATCTTTAGTTGTGTCCTACATGTTCCCTCTCTTGCCAACAATTTATTGTCTGTTCTCTCCCTCACTCGCCACCATGGTTTCATTGTGACCATACATGAGAAGGGAATGGATTTTAAACATGGCTCCACCCTGCACTTCACTGCAACCATCAAGGGAAATGTTGCATACCTTGATGGAAGGACTGTCACCCAAGAAAGTGCCCAGTCTGTGCAGGTGGCCAAGGACTTGGAACTCTGGCATTGTCGTCTAGGCCACATTGGTCATGATTGACTGACTCAACTTGTTGGAAAGGACCTTGTCACTGGCCTTAAAATTGACAACTCTGCTCCTTTTCCCACCCTCTGTGAGGCATGCATTCTGGGAAAGCAGCACAGATACCCCTTCCCCAAAATGGCCACCTCTCGTCGCTCTAAACCTCTGGAACTTGTTCACTCTGATCTCCATGGTCCTACCCCTGTTTGCACTTCCTCTGGATACCGGTATTGGGTCACCTTCATTGATGATGCCACTCGTTATCGCTTTGTCTACCTCTTGAAGACTAAGGACGAGACATTTGCTGCATTCGAACAATTCAAGGCCCTTGCTGAGAACCAAACTGGAAGGACCATCAAGGCATTCAGAGACGACAAGGGTGGAGAGTATATGTCCAAGCAGTGGGAGGACTTTATGAAAGAACATGGTATTGCCCGTGAGCACACCACTAGGCCACCCCTCAGCAGAATGGAGTAGCAGAAATCACCAATTGTATCCTAGAGAATGGAATCACCTCCATGCTCAGTGCTGCCACCTCCCTGCATCCCTCTGGGGTGAAGCCCTCTCCACCTTCCTCCATGTTCTCAATTGCTCCCCACATCTGCTGTACCTGGAAAAACACCCTACCAAGCTTGGCATGGGAAGAAACCTCTGTGGACCACCTCCGGGTCTTTGGATGTCGAGCATATGTTCATGTGCAAAAGGACCAGAGGAAGGGATTTGCTCCCAAGTCCTTGAAGTGCATCTTCCTTGGCTACCCACCTGATTACAAGGGCTGGCACTGCTACAACCCTACAACCAAGGGCATTGTGATCAGTAGGATGTTATATTTGATGAGAGTCTACTGCCAGGCACCTCTCTCACCTCAGAGAATGGGCAGTATACTCCTGAGTTTATTCCCCCTGATCTGCCCCCAAGTTCAGTGGGAGCATCTTGACCCACTGCCCCAGGGCCCCCACCTCCACCAGATTCCCCAGGGATCTCTCCTAAGTCCCCAGGGACTGTGCCTTCATCAGGGAGCCCTCGTCCACTATCCCCCCCTCTGCCTCATGCTCAGGAAGCCATTCCCCCTCCTATATTGGGACCCCCTGCTGAACCCCACTGCGTCGGTCCACACGTGCACGTGCACCTCCTGGTGAATGGTGGAAGGTGGACATGTCAAGGCTGCACCCCCCTACCCTGAACCAGAGGATGGCAACTCACCAGAAGGGGCAGAACGTGCAGAGGACATGAGGCTGGTGGATTACATAATTTGGTTCCAGTGCAGTCACATGTGCCCTCACTGGGGGCACTTTCAGACAATTTGCTTCCGGCCCAGTCACGTGCACCCCCAGTGGGGGCACTTTCGCACAATTTGCTTCCAGCACAGTCACATGTTCCTCCCCTGGGGGGACTTTCCCATCACTCCAACTTGAAAACCTCAATTCATCCCAAAGGGCCCTCAGCACCTGAGGAGATGATTGAGTATGCTTTCCTTTCAGGGGAATTGAACCTCGTTCATACAAGGAGGCCATCAAGTCTGATGACTCTCACAAATGGTTGGAGGCTGCCCAAGTCAAGTACAAGGCCATCATGGACAACAACACCTGGGACCTTGTCCCACTTCCACAAGGTCGAAAAGCAGTTGGTTCTCATTGGGTCTTCAAGATCAAGGAGAATGCAGATGGCTCCATTGAGAGGTACAAGGCTCGTCTTGTTGCTCAGGGCTTCTCCCAAAAACCCCACCTTGACTACACAGAAACCTTTGCTCCTGTTGCCAAATTTGCCTCCCTTCGTGCCATTCTTGCCATTGCTGCCATTGAAGACATGGACATTGACCACATGGATGTCTCCTCTGCCTTCCTAAATGGTGATCTTGAGGAAGAAATTTACATGGCTCAACCAGAGGGGTTCATTCCACAGGGGAAGGAAGGCCTTGTCTGTCATCTCAAGAAACCACTCTATGGTCTGAAGCAAAGCCCTTGACAGTGGTACAAGAAACTCAATGAACTCTTCATGGAGCTGGGCTTCAAGAGGATCCAATCTGACCACTCTCTCTTTGTGTGGGCTCAGAACAAGATCAAAATCATCATTCCAGTTTATGTGGATGATCTCACCATTGCTTGCAATGTCCAGGCCACATGAGTCCATGTCAAGACTGAGCTCCAGAAACGTTTCAAGATGAGGGACCTGGGCAATCTCTCTTATCTCATTGGTGTTCAAATCACTCAAGACCGCCCTAATCGCAAAATGTTCCTTTCCCAACACAAACACATCCATGACATCCTGGAACGTTTCCACCAGTCCAATGCTTGCCCTGTCTCCACTCCTCTTGATCCCAACATCCACCTCTCCAAAGATATGTCTCCCAAGACTCCTGAGGAGGTTGAATACATGAAACGAGTCCCTACCTCAGTGCTGTGGGAAGCCTCATGTACCTTGCAGTTGGCACTCGTCCAGACATTGCCTATGCAGTGGGAGTACTGAGCAGGTTCAACTCATGTGCAGGACCCCAACACTGGAGAGCTGTCCAACGAGTTTTCCAATACCTTTGTGGCACCTCAGATCTTGCCTTGGAATATGGTCCCTCTTCCTTTGGGTCTCGGCTCATTGGGTACTCAGATGCAGACCATGGTGGGGATGTGGACAGTGGCCACTCTACAAATGGCTATGCCTTTTTCATTGGGTCCAGCTGTGTTAATTGGAGCAGCAAAAGGCAAACAGTGGTTGCCCGGTCAACTACAGAGGCTGAATACATTGCCTCAAACCATGCAGGAGCTGAGGCCATCTGGCTGAGGCAATTCCTCCAAGAGCTTGGTTACCCCCCAACTGGGCCAACAACTATCTATGCCGACAACCAATCTGCAATTGCTGTTGCTAGAAATCCAGAGCACCATGGACGAATGAAACACCTTCTCCTGTCCTATCACTGGATTTGTGACCAAGTGGAGCTCGGGACTATTCAACTTGAATATGTTCCTACTACAGAGATGACAGCAGACATCTTCACAAAAGGCTTGGTTCGAGTGAAGCATGAGGAATGCTGCAAGAGATTGGGTTTGGTTAGGCTAGGAGGCAAATAAAGTGGGAGTGTTGAGATGTGACGGGTATCCCATTTGATATTTCTCTTCCCTGATTCACACATTTGTTATTTGCCCCTATTTCCTTTTTTGGTTAGCACCATGTATGGCATCTGGTGATCTCGGACCGGATGCCCTTTATATACCTTGGAGCTCTGGAGGCAGTCCCTTAGTTTGACTCCTCTGAACTCCAGGTATGTCTCTTTTCTTGTCACTCATGTAGATATCTTCATTCCTAGTTTGACTCCTCTGAACTCCAGGTATGTCTCTTTTCTTGTCACTCATGTAGATATCTTCATTCCTAGTTTGACTCCTCTGAACTCCAGATATCACCCTTCGTGTGATCCAGCTCTAGATGCTTCTCAGAACTCAAGCTTGAGTACAAGGTCTGTGACTTAGGTCCAGTTGCATACACTCTAGGGATTGAGATCATCAGAGACCAGGCTAACCAGAGGTTGTATCTCTCCCAGAGGAAGCACATTGGTGATGTCCTGGACCACTTTAATATGGCTGATGCCTGCCCTGTGTCTACTCCTCTGGCCAAGTCAAGTCCATTGACTAAAGAAGACTGCCCTCAGACTCCTGAGGACTTGGAGTACATGAAGTCTGTTCCTTATCTCTCAGCTGTAGGCAGTCTGATGTACCTTTCAGTTGGTACACATGCAGACATCAGCTTTGCAGTGGGAGCTCTAAGTAGGTTTAATGCAAACCCAGGACAGGCGCATTGGAAACAAGTTCAGCATGTCTTCAAGTACCTTGCTGGCACAAAGGACCTCATGCTTTGCTATGGTCCTGGACAAGACTCAACCTGCCTTCAGATTTATTCTGATGCAGACTATGCTGGGGATGTTGACTCAGCACACTCTACTAGTGGGCATGCTGTCTTTATTGGCAAGTGCCTGGTGAACTGGAGTAGTAAGAGGCAATCTGTTGTAGCCAAGTCTACTACAGAAGCAGAGTATATTGCTGCCAATGAGGCTGGCTCTGATGGTGTCTGGTTTCTTGGAATTTCATGTCTGAACTAGGATGTCCTCCAAGTGGTGCAACGACTTTGTGGCTTGACAATCAGTCAGCTATCAGAGTTGGGAAGAACCCAGAGCACCATAACCAAATGTGGCATCTGCTGCCTAAGTACTATTGGCTTTGGGAACAGGTGGAGGACAAGGTGTTTTCACTTGAATATGTTTCAACTTCTTTGATGAGGGCAGATATTCTTACAAAGCCCTTGAGACAGTAGCCCATTCTCAAGTACTTTCACTTCTTGGGCTTGTTTCTGACTCTGCTTTGTAAAGTGGGAGTGTTGAAGTTGTGCCTTGTATTAGTTGTTTTGTGCTATTCTTTGTTTTGCTTCCTGTTTATGGTTGTTGTGATGGAGGCAGATATGGCTTAACTCTTGCTACATCAAGACTTAAGCCAATCCACCTCAGTTCCACTCTGGGTGTCTGTGTAGGCCTTTCCCATTCCTCCACTTGAACACAACAACCTTGAAGATGACTTAGCTCCAGATGGCTTATAGATAGACTGTTCTTTAGAGGCAAGCAGAAAAGTTGACAGTGGTTGACAGTGATGATTTCCAGAGAGGAGATGATGGGGGGATACAGGAAATCTACCAGCTTTTATACCTTTCTGAAGGTGGCTGTGTTTAAGAAATATGACTCCCTCATGGGTGAGTCATATGTGAGTCATAGGTGAGAACAAAAGAAAAATAACAAGATGATGTCATAATGTGGTCATAGCTGAGTCATGCATAAGGAGAACAAAAGGAATCATGAGGAGGTGATGTCATAGTGATGTCATTCATAAAGAGAACAAAAGGAATCATGAGGAGGGGTGATGTCACCAATTTGCTGAGCATGTGGAATGCTTGGAACATGAGGTCACTGACCATGTGGAGCATTCTGGAGGCGAAATGAAAGGATATCTCCGGGTTTTGGAGATTAATTTGAGCATAGTCCAATGGTTAAGGTGTTTTGTTGCTGGTTGATAATTGGGACAAGTGCATGGGATGGGATTCAATTCAGAAACAGCAGTTTGCATCTGTAATAGACATTCTTGGTATCATTAGATGCGGATTTTTAACAGCTTTCTGGGCGCAGTGGTTCCGAGCAGATCCAGTGTAAACTGACAGAGAAATTTGTTTTTTACTGATGGGTGTTGATTCTGATAGTAATATCATTCTGTAGAGTTCAGTTTTGATCTGTTCTTTACGTGCTCAGTACTGTTGGATGCAGATTTTTTATATCTTTCTAGGCGCAGTTGTTCTGAGGGGATTGGATGTGAACTGAGGGAGAAATTCCTTTTTTACTGGAAATCCCAGATTTTGATAGTAAAATTGGCCTGGAGAGTGCAGTTTTGGTCCGTTAGACTTGTGTTTGGTACCATTCAAAAGGTGTGAATTGTAGCTTTCTAAGCGTTATATGGGTGTACCTCTCTGATCAAAACTGACGGAGTTATAGAACAAATTCGATTTCCACATGTAGCCATAATTAATTTTGTAATTGGTCATGTGATTGTCCAAAGGCTGGGAGTGGTGTGATTTCATGTTTTCTGATACTGGATATTTTTATCTTCCACAATGGTACACATTCCTTTGTTGGCACCACATGTATAGTTTAGCAGAATTCCCCAAAGGCTTTCCTCAGTCCTCTATAACAAGACTGAGGTAAGCCTAGTAGTACTGTTATCCCACTCTCCTTTAAGCCCTTTTCTTACATATTGTATATAGATACTTTCTAGGTATTTTCTACAATAACAATCAGTCCTCTATAACGAGACTGAGATACTTTCTAGTCCACTGACATAAAGAGGATGCAATAACTCTGGGTCTCCTTCGGGTCAATTCTGAGTCGAAGTCGGGTCTCAGTCAGTTCAAGTTGAGTCGCAGTAACACTAGATGCCGCCGTGTGGATTATCTCAATCAAGTATTGGCTTCTGTCTTGGATTTGTATGTAGTAGGATGTCTTTAGTTCAGTGATCCTCATCCGGCTATCTTTGTTGATCTCCGTGATGAGGCCTACCATAACAGTAAGCTTTTTGATCTGGAAGCAGACGTCACGCGGAGCGTGACGTCTGCCTGGGGAGACTATGTGTGACTCAACTTGTGACTTCCAAGTCGCGGAAGCGACTCGACTTGGAACCGACTCCGCGCGACTCCGAGCGACTCGACTTGCGACTTGAGTCGACTTAATTTGCAAGTCGCGGCAACACTACTGTGTAGGGAGACTAGCCCGACGTCGAATCCAAGTTGACCCAGCAACACTATCGCTACTCATGCGAATTCTAAGCTGGAACATCGTGAGCCTGTCCTCCGTCAGCCAGAGTCCAGCACCAACTAACTATCACCCAAAAGAATGGTATCCGAACCCTACCGCATTACCATCCGTGAGCCAACTTGTTCCCTCGTGCCGTATCACCAGTCAACCGCCTTCTAGGTGGAGTACACTGAAGACACTCGAGGGCATACTCCCGGAGTTGCATGCCGATATCATATGTTTCCAAGGTGCTCCGTCTTCTTCCAAGCCTCCCCAAAAGCCACCCCTCATCAAGGCCTGAATAGAAATGAAGACGTCACGCAAAGGTCTAGATCGCCAGACAGCTGTCCCACAACCGTATCATTCTTTTTTTTCGTTCCCAAAATCCAAAGGGGGATATAGTGGAGTCGCAGTTTACTGCAATCCCACAGCCGCTGTGGCTGTCAAGGCCGAAGAGGGTCTTTCGGGTGTTCTCCAGCCAAACCCACCAGTCCGCCCGAAGAAAGAATATCCCGATGCTATCCATCCGCCCCTCAGCTTCCTCTACATGGCGACGACCATGGCTACGTCCCATCAGATCTCATTGCACTTGACGCAGAAGGACGGGCACTCGTTTTAGATTTTGGACTCTTTGTCCTAATCAACGTGTATTGTCCCAACGATGCGTCAGATATGCGGATGACATTCAAAATGAACTTCAATCTCATGCTTCACGAACGTGTCCGCATCCTGATCTCTGAGGGCCGAGAGGTCATTGTCCTCGGCGATATCAACATTGCTTTAAATCCTATAGATCATAGCGAAGGATCACTAGAAGACAAAGAAAAGGTATTCTGGAACCATGCGCAACGGGAATGGCTCAGGAATTGGCTTGAACCCGTTGGCCCCATGCACGACGTCATCCGCCACTCCTGGCCTAATCGTAAGGGAATGTACACATGTACGCATACGTGTTTTTTGGCTATGGTACGACTCCTTGCTCACAGCACAAGCTAGGCTGGAATCCCAAAATATCTGGCCGGGATAGCAATTACGGAGCCAGAATTGATTACATCTTCGTTACCGCTGGGCTTCTTCCATGGATTCAGGGTGGCGATATCCAAGCATCTGTCCGTGGCTCGGACCATTGTCCGATATTTGTCGACTTGCACGACGAAATCACGTTACCCTCGGGCAAGAGATACTCCCTTCGGGATGCCCTCCATGGAGGACTAGATGAAAGAGGTAACCCCTGCCATGACGCACCTCGCCTCGCTGCTAAGCATTGGGATGAATACTCGGCCAAGCAAACACTGCTGCACCACTTTTTCGTCAAGTCCACAATTCCGATAACATCAAGACATTCTTTCGGTGCGTCCTCATCTAGACCAGTCGAATGTGAACCAACTGCAATATGCGTACCCCCGAAATTATCATCCCTTCACACCCCTGACTCTGCGACTACTGCCTGCCCGTCATCTCTGGGCACTCTACGCACAATCCCTTCGAAACGGAAGACATCACCGTCCATGCCAAACAGCGTAGCGTCTATTCGCAAGACGATCTCGAGCTCAAAACAGCTTAAGTTAGATCAGACAACGCTGTCTTCGCCGCTTTCATCCTCTCCGGAGGGCTTTTCTTCGTCTGCCCATAAATCTCTCGACACCAATCCGCTAACAATGCCGATAACCATGTCGCCGGTTTTAGTTGGCTTACCGACGTTGCAGCCCAGATGTGACTTAGTCGACGATTCAGATGGTTCTCAGACATCCCCTCGCTCCACCCCAGTCGGTGGCGAGGATCCCGACTCCGACTCCGCACGTGCGCCTTCTCTTTCAGAAGCCCCGCAATCCCTACCCTCTAGATCCAAGCATTCTAATGGAAAATCTAATGCCAATACCTTGACGTGGGCAGAGATATTAGCTCCATTGAAGCCACCATGCTGCACTGTGCATGGCGAACCTGCCAAGGAGTTCAAGGTCAACAAACCAGGCCCGAACAAAAATAAGCGGTTTTTTATCTGCTCTAGGTTTGTATGCTTCATGTCTGAACCTTGTGGGATGAAAATCCACTTATGATCTCATTTCCTGGCACAGACCAGTAGGACCGGGGCACGACGCTGGGAACCGCAGGCGGCCACGGGAACACGTGGCCCCTCAATATAGGTAGGTTCATCATCCAACTACATAATTGAGGAATTCATGCAAGGCCGCAATAGATGTAACTTCTTCAAGTGGGCAAGTGATGTCCAAAGAGAACATAGACCTCAGCCAAATGAGACCACTGTAAACGACTCTTCGACATCGGCATCGGTATTCCACTTCGGCACCCGAGCTGGGTGTAGCAGTCCACCCTAGTTTCAAAGAATACATTTCTTGGGGTACTGTACAGTGGTGCAGACAAGCCAGAAGGAGAATCAACGATACCGGCGTTACTGCCTGGTTGGGGGTGGAAGTGTGGTGGAGGGAGGCGGTTGCGGTACATGCACATACGTCTGTATCTGTGAACGCAGTTATCAACGTCTGTGGTCCGAGTGGGCTTTATTGGAAGCCCTGGGCGTACCTGTTGATAGAAAGTGCTCGACTCAACATTCCCAGCAGCTGGGGGAAGTGGGAGATGCGTATGGTTTGAAGTGGTTGCCAGTGGCGTGATGTGGTTCCGAGGGTGTCTTGCCTCCTCGCCAACCAAAGGATCTGAGTCTGGGTCGTGCGATCGGCCAGCACATTCACTTGCCGTTTGGGCCTGGGGGGCGCGTCGCGTGGTCATCCATACATGCAATTGCTTCGAGAGTACAACTTACGCCACTTCCTTCCTGCCCTTTCACTGTTTTTGGAGGCGACTTTTTCGAATGTGTTGTCGGGGACAAGAGCACCTTTTCTTCTCGAGGAATAATGTCGATCAGGAAATCAAATTGATCACTTTTGCTAATAGCCCGTGCAATGTCCGTTCTCGAGAGTGTTCGCCGTTTGTTCGATTCGGCCACGATCCAAGCTCGAGCAGTGATTTCGGATATGAAGACTATCCATCACACATTATTTGATCCAGTGCGGGAAACACTGAATGAAACTCACTTTCACAGGCCTTAGCAAACAAGATGGGTGCTGTGGAGAACAAGTCCATTCAGCAGATATGTAAATATGGCGGGTGGCGTCTAATCTACCATCTGCGGCGATCATCTTTATTCCCGAGGTGGTAAGCGCGGTGGTGGCCCAGGGGAGTTTAGTAACACTCAGACCTTGACATCAGGGTCACTTTTCATGACTTTCTTGATTCTTGCCAGGGGCAGGGATGGGTGTCTGAAATCGGGAGCCTCATCCTCGGCAACAGTGAGCTGACGCATCCAAAAAGCGGGCAGAAATGCTTCAAGTGAGTCGCCCGAGTTCACGAAGGCACCGTGCTCCCCCATAGGAACACCACCGGCAGTAGGTCCAAACCGCTTCGGCAACTGCCGCGCTTTGGCCTGCCTTTGTTTCCTCTTAAACTCTCATGGCCTAAAGCGTTGCCTTTCTGTGCAAAGCGTCCACTGTCTCCCATCCACTTTATTGTATCTTTCTCTTCTTCCATTTCTTCCACCGCGCTGCCATTATTACTTCGTTACACACGGCCCTCGTCAAGTTTTAATCTGTATTATTCGCATTGTATGAATTTCACGGTTTCTCCACGACCTGAGACCCCCCTGGCACTGGAATCACGATGGCTACGCACACTGCACGGGAGCTCAGCCACCCACGCGATGCCAGCCCCAATTGCTGAGATCTCCCATTCGACTTCGCCCTTGCCTTCCACACCCATCATCGAGGTCCGGGGTCCCTCATTCGATGGAGAGGTCCCTCAAACCGCCATACCACCTTCCCCGAGCCATCTGTCGCCCGATTCCCCCCTCGCTCGCCACCGAAAGATAGCGGCCCTATCTGAAACCGGCTTTAGCCAGCGGTTAAAAGCCCAGTCTATTGTCCTCACGATCGATTCACCCCACTGGGGCCTTCCATCGTCCTCCCGCCCCTCTGGTCCTAGATCATTCCTGGATTTCGATGACGACGACGACGACGACGAATGTGAGAACTTCGAGGGAGTCCTTGAGGCGGAAGACACGGATGCGGAAGACCAATGGACATTGTGGTCCGCTTCGTCCCAAGACCTGCACACACCTCCACCGGGATATCATGGCGCCCATCCCTTGATATATGACTTCAATGAAGATGAGTGCCTCCCCAAGGACGTGGAGGATTTACTGGACGATATCGGCTGGGAATTCCCAATCGAGAGCCCCGATCCCTGTCACCCCATGACGTCCCTCCCTGCACCTTCTGCGAGCCCCTCACCCAAAGTATATTCTGGTCCATCTCTAGCCCTAGCACTGGATGAGGAATCCCATGTGCATTTGAACCTTCGGGCCTCTGTATATGACCCATTATAGATAGGACCGCCTATCTCGCCCACTCAATCCACACGCTAGCTCCACCTCCCCCTTTCTTTTGTCTTTCGCACTTCGCCGATAATGGGAACCCCAAGCGACGCGAATCGCATCCGTCGCACCCTTGGTCCTCGAGGAACCAGGTCCACATCTCGAAGGGGGCGAGCCTTGTGGCTGGGAAATTCGCATCACCGCTGTATTCTCCCCTCAATAAAATATTGGTTTCCCCCAGACTGAAGTTCATATCATTACGGCAGAATAAACAACAGTGTGCATCAATTAGAAAGCCCACATGGATCTAAAATATGGACTGAGGCTGGAGATTAGGCGGTATTGCCTCTGGGGTCCGCGGCAAACTCCGCGTCACCAATTTGCCAGCACCTCAGGTTGCCACTGGCTGAATTGAAAACCCTTATATTCTTGTTGAGACTGAACCTACTGAGGCCCCGACTGCATCATAAAGACTTGAATGCGTCTCCCATGCTTTCTTCACGCTCTCTCTCTTTTCTTCAGTCTTGCTCACGCGACTCCTGAAATTGAGAGTAGGCTAACGAGTGGGGGCGTAGAGTCTGTTGCATTGCGACCACTCATTTTGCGTGCCAATGCCTACCTCTCAGTCGGGCAGTTCGCTGATGCTGCGCGGACGTACACAGAAGCCCTACGTAAGTGTCATTGTGCCCCAGATTAAACACCAAATGAAGGATTATATATTCGCAGAGCAATCGCCCTCCGACTATCTTCTATACTATAAACGAGCCACTGCCTACCTCTCCCTCAATCGACACTCCAATGCTCTCGATGATTGCAACACTGTATTGCGCCTCACTAGCGGGACTTTCGGTAAGGCAATGCTCATCAAGGCCAGGGTATACGCAAGAGAAGGTAACTGGGTCGAGGCCAAGAAACTAGCCAAGGCATATACTAAGCAGAATGGAAATGGCGACAAGGAAGCGGTGGATCTGGTCAGGCGTCAATGCTGTCTTCTTCACAACCTATTGACGGGCAACACATGTAGCTATTTTCCTTCTCAGAGGGTGAGGTTGCTACCACGAAAGCCCAATCCGCCGCCAACGCCCAAAAGCATGATGAATGTATCGAGCAAGCTACGAATGCTTTGATCACTGCCTCGCACGCCGTCTGGCTCCGAGAACTCCGTGTCGAATGTGCCTTGGCATCTGGAGACCTTGAGCTGGCCATTGGTGATTTGACGTGCGTAATCTCGCCTTGATCTCAGGTCCTCATTGTTGGCCCTCAATATGATCCTTTTCCAATGAACTTTCAAATTTAGCCGCCTAACGCACTTGACCTCTCCGTCTGGCGCCCTATTTCAGCGCCTATCCAATATGTCATACTATCTCCTCCCTCCAAATCCTCAGGCTCTCCAAGCACTGAAACAGTGTTTACACTTCGACCCTGACAGCAAAGCTTGTCGGATAGCGTATCACACAATCAAAGCCTTTGATAGAGATTTCATCAAGCTCGATATTTTGGAGCAAGCATCCAATTGGAACGGGATTATCAAACTCGTCGGTTCTCTATCTACTTCATCCGAGAGAAATTCGGATGAAGGTGGCCTTGCACTCAACTTCGACGCAGCATTAGACGAGGCCACAGGCCCCTCCCTTGCCCTCCCTTCGAATATAATACCGCGCCAAAAGTCCCCACGGAGGCTGCGAATATACTCCCTCATGTGCAGAGCATTTGTCAGAAGTGGACAAGTGACCATGGGGAACTCTTGGTGTCAGGAGACGCTTCGTATGGATGAGAACAATCTAGATGGCCTTATCGGACGAGGAGAGGCGAGACTCAAGGCGGAAGAGTGGGAAGATGCTCTTCGGGCTTTTGAACAGGCATTTGAGGCAAGCGGGAGGAACAATCAGGAAGTCTGTATTCTCTTATTTCCTGCCTGGCATTCCGCCCGCCGCTGAATGCTTGAACCCTAGATTGCCGAGAAGGTTGAGAGAGCTCGTCGACTATTAAAGCAGGCCAGACAGAAAGACTATTACAAGGTCCTTGGCATTAGTCGCGACGCAGATCAGAAGACCATCAAAAAGGGCTAGTGTGTACTTGATTTACCTGAATAATTTTTGAATCACAACTAACTTTCTGTATCATGGAAATAGCCGCAAGGCAACGATGAGCTCCCATCCGGACAAAGGGGGGAGCGAAGCCAAGATGGCAGCTGTGAATGAAGCGTACGAAGTTTTGAGTAATCCTGGTGCGGTTTCTGAATCTATCCGGCTTTCGTCGTACGATCGTTTATCCGGATTCATCTAGAACTTCGAGCACGGTTCGACCGTGGTGATGATCCTAATGACCCGACCCAGGGTCAAGGTGGCCACCCATTCAACTTTGGAGGAGGGCCCTTTCAAAATGTCTTTTTCCAGACTAGTTCATTTTCGGGCCCTGGTGACGGACGTCGGGGCAGTTACGGTAACAGACACTTCAACTGGGGAACAGGATAAAGATTCGGCTACGGAGTGCCGCAGATTTGTGATTGTTTCAGCGTGTTAGATTTCATATAATTTGCACAAACACTGAGGGTCGTTCATTGCCGAGACATATTAGGACTCCCGAAGGGTACTCTTATCCAAAAAGATGATTCAAACCCTACACCAGAAGAGTCCTGGGGCCCTGAGCAGTGGTGCTGCTCAGGACTAACCTGACCACACAGACCATCTAGACCATTCTACAATATTTTCAGTCAAGAAAAAAATATGCAGTCTAATTATTTGTTTGGGACCAGTAATTTCTGCTCATCTGCTCTTGTTGCTCAGCCTGTCTGTAGGTAAGAATGTGTGCAGTCAGGTTGGTGACTGTTGGTCAAGTTCCTTATGGGCACTGTACTCAAATGATATTGGATACTGAACAGTGTAGAAGGGTATGAAATTTAGGGTAAGAAAATGCCAAATTCTCATTATTTGGACCTTAAGTCCTCAGCTAGGCTACCTACATACACAAATTGGCTTGGAGACAGACAAGGGACAGAAATCAGGATGATTAAAAACCTATAAGTCAACGACTAAAGGGAATTGTGTCACCTGAAACATGCTGCTGTCTAGACTCTGTAGCAAGTTCCCTAAATAGACCAAGGACCCTCCAGGCTTAATGGAGCTTTCCATAATAGGAAAAGGCCAGCCAGATCTGGAATCCATCTAAAAATAAACCAATGCCATGTGCCACTCAGGAGTTCTAGACTACTAGCATTACACCCCCAAGAATAATAATTCTTTCCCTCATACCACTACAAGCCACAAGAGCTTTTGTGAAGCTGTGTGAGGATATTCCTTGGTCAACACCTAGACCTTGTAAGATTTCTGTGGGCTCAGCTTAACAACCAGCTGGCACAAGAAAGACTGAATCCTGAGACACCTGACTAGGGATGCCTAGGTTTGGTTTTGGTTTGGTTTTTCCCAATTTGGGCAAAACCTAAACCTGACCTGAACCTGAAATCATCCATGAGGGAAAAACCTGAACCTGACCTGAGGTTCAGTTCCATTCAGGTCAGGTTCTGGTTTAAACCTGAAACCTGAGGTATGGGGGATGCCAACATTTTCAGGGGGTACTACAAAGTATATAGACCCTCTGCTCAAGTCTCTGCCTCTGCCACTCCCTTTACATCCTGCTTTAGATCCACCTCTCTTTCCTACCCCCCTTGCACTTCAATTTATTGCTCACACATCTTCTGGAGATGGTATTTAGTCACTACATTCTGTCATGTGACTTGTGACCTGTACCAATTACCTCATTTGATTGCTGAGTCATGTGACTTCTGACTCCAGAACTATAGTCACATGTGAAAATTGCCAGATTTAGTGTCAGAATAATGGTCAATTTACATGCTAGCAAGTTTGTATCCATTTGCTCATCAGCAAAACACTTGTCTCTACTGGCATGATTGTGTGAGAGATTGCAAAGCAATTGCTTCACTGATCTTGGTGCATGAGGGTGGCAGATATGACTGTGTGGGTGGTGGGATTATCTGCCACTCTCATGACTAAGCCAGTTTGTAGACAAAATGAAGGGTGGGGGGGTTGGGAAAGAAGCTGCCTAGAGTCCCCCTCCCAGCAGCACAAATGTCCTGGCAGACCAGACACATGCCATGACAGCCAGAAGTGATCTGGCTCTTGCCAACTTGGCTACTCCTACATTCACTAGCCCTCCTCTGCATCATTGTGCCTTTGGACTAAGAGGATTGTAGGAATGGAACCTGCACCCTACCTTTCAGGTTCAGGTTTAAACCTGGTTTGAGACAGGTTTTTGGATTCAGGGCAAGGGCAAAACCTGAACCTGACCTGAAGAAAATCAAATGAAACCTGACCCCAATGGAACCAGACCTGGGTCTGGTTTAGGTTTAAACCCAGGTTCTCAAGGTTTAAACCTGAACCTAGGCATCCATACACCTGACACCTACCTGAAAATCTGAGGATAGCCAAACCCCTCAGTTTCTGACTCATACCCACCTTGAGGACTGGCAGCTCCTCTCATCTACTGACTGACAACTGCTTGAGGACAGTATCATCCTCTCTTCTGAACCCTACCCATTTAATTAGCTCTGGGACAGCTTGTCTCAGACACTCTTATTGCCAGTACAGATAGCTACCTACCTTAGTACTGTTCTAAAAAGCCTACAGGCATTCCCAGCTAAATAGGGAGGGAAGTACCTGTTTTGCCTTGGCATATTAAGGCAAGGTTTTGAGCTCCAAACTCAAATCCTCCCTTTGGTTTCTCACACTCCATCAAGAAGAAACCCCTACAAACAGGGTTCCTGAATCCTGACAAGTACCTTAATATGGAGTGGTAAAGATTTTCCTGATGTGATGGTGCTGGCATTGCATCATAACAGTGAGGAAGGAGGGTAAGGTGTTCTCAAATAGGAACAGGGTTAAAACAGAGGTCACAGGCACTTGGATTCAGAGGGCAGACAAATTTACAAGTCCCCCATGAGAGATTGATGGGGCATCTGAAAACTGAAAGCATGGCCTAACTAGGTGCCATGGACATCAGCCTATGCTGTCTTATTCAATATTGTGTCAACATTGGAGTGTGTGAACAGGTTGGTCTTGTAACCAGACCAGAGCTACACTTGGTCTGGTGGAAAGGGGAGTTCCAAAGGCATGGGCATGAAGCTTCCACTCCAGCCAATCACAAAAAGTTTTCACTGGTGTTTGCCATGACCTCCAGTTGGGTATGTGCTCTCCACTTCAGTGTCCATGCCCTGATAGGGACTTTGTGAGATGGATATCTGAGAAGTGTCTAGAGCTGGATCACATGAAGGGTGATATCTGGAGTTCAGAGGTGTCAAAATAGAATGAAGATATATACATGAGTGAGAAGAAAAGAGACATACCTGGAGTTCAGAGTCAAACTAAGGAACTGCCTCCAGAACTCCAAGGTATATAAAGGGCATCTGGTCCAAGATCACCAAATGCCATAGGTGGTGCTAACCAAAAAAGGGAATAGGGGCAAATAACAAATATGTGAATAAGAGAATAGAAATATGAAATGGGATACCCATCACATCTCAACACTCCCACTTTATTTGCCTCCTAGCCTAACCAACCCCAATCTCTTGCAGCATTCCTCATGCTTCACTCAAACCAACCCCTTTGTGAAGATGTCTGCTGTCATCTCTGAAGTCAGAACATATTCAAGTTGAATAGTCCCCAGCTCCACTTGGTCATGAATCCAGTGATAGGACAGGTGAAGGTGTTTCATTTGTCCATGGTGCTCTGGATTTCTAGCAACAGCAATTGCAGATTGGTTGTTGGCATAGATGGTTGTTGGCCCAGTTGGGGGGTAACTGAGCTCTTGGAGGAATTGTCTCAGCCAGATGGCCTCAGCTCCTGCATGGTTTGAGGCAATGTATTCAGCCTCTGTAGTTGACTGGGCAACCACTGTTTGCTGTTTGCTGCTCCAATTAACACAGCTGGACCCAATGAAAAAGGCATAGCCATTTGTAGAGTGGCCACTGTCCACATCCCCACCATGGTCTGCATCTGAGTACCCAATGAGCCAGGACCAAAAGAAGAGGGACCATATTCCAAGGCAAGATCTGAGGTGCCATGAAGGTATTGGAAAACTCTTTGGACAGCTCTCCAGTGCTGGGGTCCTGCACATGAGTTGAACCTGCTCAGTACTCCCACTGCATAGGCAATGTCTGGATGAGTGCCAACTGCAAGGTACATCTGGCTTCCCACAGCACTGAGGTAGGGGACTCTGTAATATAGTGTATTACATAAGGGAGTTCAGACTCAAAAGTGATGTATATATGGCAGATGCTGAGATTCTGAATAGTAAACTTTTGCCTGGACCTCTATGCCTTGCAAGAACCATGAACCATTGACTTTGTCTCTGCCTCTACTCATTCTATTGGGCTATCTGGCTGGCTTATCTAGTGGCCATTAACTACTAGTCTTCCCTGGATCTTGGAGTTGCACCTACAGACCCAAATAGGGAAACAGTAAGTAGAACCCTGTTCTTCTTACTGACCTGCTCTTCTCTCCTTGGGTAGTGACTGTTCCACCCAGTCACTACATTATATCCTTTGACCATTGTCTCCTTCCCCTCACAACCTTTTCCCCTGGGCTCAGAGTGAAGCTAGTGCTTAGCTTAATAACAAAGAGCTCAGTCACACAAGGGCAGACTGACTATATTAAGTGTATATACCTAATAACAAAGAGCTACATGGTAGGTTAATTATTATATCCCAGGAAAGGTGTCGAGCGGTACTTTACCTCAGTCGTGCGAGGGCAGACTGAGGAAAAGAGGCAGGCAGGAAACCCTGGTTTGGCCTCATGCCGGAAGCTAACTCAGCCTTGGTCGCGTGGGCATTCCACCAACACTCCCACTTGAATGCAGGACCAATCCCAGCATCTGGGAGAATCTCTGATGTGAGTTACGATTCAGGTTCTTCATCAGGATGTCAGCTACCATGTCTTCGGTGGGACAATAGGTGACGGCGATGTGCCCTTCGGTAATCAGTTGTCAGGTGTAGTGGTATCTGGTGTGGATATGTTTGGTGCGGCTGTTGTTTGTGGGATTTTCATTCCATTGAATGCAGCACTGATTGTCCAAGCTGAGAATGGTTGGACTAGATTGAGGAAAACCAAGCTCAGCAAGGAAGTTCTGTATCCATGTGATTTCCATCCCAGCAAGGGCAGACCCTACGTACTCAGCTTCCCCAGTGGATAGTGCAATGATGGGCTGTAATTTGCTGCTCCAGGAAATTGCACCCCCTGTGAGGAAAGTCACATATCCACTGGTTGAGCAGCGATTGTCAATGTTCCTGGCAAAGTCAGAGTCTGCATATGCAGTGACGAGACTGTGGTCTAGTTGGTTTACATTGACAGAGTTCCCATTATAGGTGAGGGAGTGGTCTTGGGTGGAGATTAGGTAGCGTAGGATCTGTTTGGCCTCATTCCAGTGGCAGCAGCCTGGATTGGAGGTGAATTTACACAGGGCCCCCACAGAATACGCGATATCTGGATGGGTGCAGCTTGCTGCGTACATTAGACTGCTGATGAGGCTTTGGAATGGTACACCTTCCATGTCCTTCTTTTCAGTTATGTCAGTTGGGCAGTCTGTTTCAGTGGGTTTAAATCCGGCTGCTAAGGGGGTTGATGCTGATTTTGCATCAGTGAGGCCATAGCATTCCTGCATGTCCTGGATGTATCTCTCCTGGCACATAGAAATGGTGCATGAGTTTTGGTCATAGGTGAATGTAGTGCTGAGGATGAAGAATTCTTGTGTGGACAGGGAATCAGCAGTCTTTCGCATTTTGAAGTGGCCCTGGAGGATGGTTCCATGCTGATCCATGGTACCTGGGCAGCTCCCAAGCATTAAGAGGTTGTCCACATAGACGGTGAGGAATATTATGAAATCTTTTTCCTGGTGGATGTAGACACATGTGTCTGCATTGCATCGTGTGTATCCGAGGTTTGTGATTTCAGTATCTAGGGTATCATTCCAAATTCGGCCAGCCTGTTTGAGGCCATAGAGTGTGCAGAGTAGTTGGAATACCTTTCCGTTGAGGTGGTTGTATTCACCAGTGATGTTGTCCATTATTTGGACATATATTTCCTCCTTCAATTTTCCATTCAGGTAGGCCATGTCAAAATTGTATTGTTGGATGTAGAGTGATAGTGAGGCTGCTAGGCTGAGTAGGAGTCAGATTGACTGGATTTTAGTGACAGGGGCTTCAGTTTGGAGGAAGTCAATTCTGGGTTTTTGGGTGAATCCTTGGGCGACAAGTTGGCACTTGTATCGCTCAATGGACTCATCTGCATTTTGCTTCAGGTGGAACACGCACCATGTGCCAATGGCTTTCCACCCTGGGGGCAGAGCACATTCCTGAAGGACTTTCATCTTTTCTACTGCAGCAAGTTCCTTGTTTACTGCTTCCTCCCACTTGCTTGCATCAGGGCAGTTCATGGCTTCTCTATAGGTGTGGGGTTTGTTAAGGAGTCCAGAGGTGGAGAAACATTGGACAAGGTTTGTTTGTATGGGGTCCTCCTCAGTGTTGGTAGGGCTGATGGTTGGATTGCCAATTGGAGGGGTAGGTAGATTCTGGCATACCTTCCATGAGGGTTGGGAGACTCGTTTCCCAAGTTCTTGTGCAGGGCTGAGGGATTCGAGTTCAGTTTGTTGTTGACATGGTTTTGGGGTGGGTGCATTGTTCTGCATTGGAGGAGTGGTGGGTAGGTTGGGTTCTTCATCAGTTGGGGTATCCTCAGGTGGGGCATTGAGGGGGGGGACCTCGGGGTGGCTATGCTGATGGGATCTGAGGGCAGGGTTGAAGATGACGTCCATGTGAGATGCGTACTTTTCATCTGGTTGGGTCCCAGATTCTGTATGCTTTGGAGTTGTCTTGGTATCCCAGAAGGATGCCTTTCCATGGCTTGGGGTCTAGTTTAGTTTGTTTGTCCTTGGGTATGTGTGGGTATGCTGGGCATCTGAATGGTCGAAGGTGTAGGATAGAGGGTTTGGTGCCATGCCATTTTTCATAGGGGGTGGCATTGGGTACTGCTGAGGCCATACTGATATTTATGAGTTTGACTGCTGTTGAGGTGCATTCCCCCCAGAATCCATTGGATAATTTGGCATCCCATAGCATAGAACATATTTTTTCAATGATGGTGCGGTTCATTCATTCAGCCAGGCCATTCTGTTTTGGGGTATCTGGGGCAGTGGTTTCATGCTGGATGCATGTGGTTTTTAGGTGGGATTTGAAGGAGTTGTCAGTGTACTCAGCCACTGTTGTCAGATTGTAGTCATTTGATTTTACGTCCATGTAGGAGTTCCACTGTGGCCTGCCAAGTTTTGAAGTGTTCCTTCACCTCACTCTTTGCCACATCAAGTACAGGGACACAAAGCGTGTATTGTCATCTATGAAAGTCACAAAGTAGCAATTTTTTCTGATGGATTCTTTCATAGGGCCGCAGACATTCGGAATGTATGAGGTCTAGGGGGTGGTGTGATGGGGATGATTGGGGGAATTCCTTGGTTGGGAATGGCTGCCACTTGTGTTTTCCATGAATGCAGCCCTCGCAGAATTCAGGGTTTCCTCCCACTGTTTCGTACCCTTCAATAAGACCTTTTCCTATTAATTGCTTCATGGTGTCATAGTTGGCATGGCCAAGGCATTGGTGGAGGTCATTGATATCAATGGATCAGGTTCTCTTTGCCAGGTGGCTCTGTGTGTGGGGAATAGGTTGTCCAAGGACATGGTAGAGGCCACCTGATCCCTTTTTGGCATCGATGACTTGGGTCTCATTTTCTGCTGAGATGACGTGGCAGTAGTCTCTGTCGAAGGTGACTCTACTTTTTCCATGGGCAGTGAAGCTGGCGACAGATAGTAGTGTGGTGGTGAGTTTCAGAGTGTAGAGTACGTCCAATATGATGACAGTTTTGTCTCTCCCATCTGCATTCATGCGGTACTTGAGTGAGCCCCTTTCTGTTGCGTGTATGATGGATCTGTCCCCAAGGCAGATGGGGATGTGCTGTTTCAGTGGTGTGAGTGAGCCCTCTTCAAACCAGTCACGGTTAGGGAGTCATGTGGCGTGAACAGCTGGAGTTGATGAATGTGTCATTGTTGTGAAGGGCAGTTATGTTCATGTGAGTGATGAGTACATGTACTGTGTTGTCCTCTGTGTCTGATGTCTCCCACTGGGGTGTTTGGTCCTTCCAGCTGAGGGTCTGGGCCATGTTTGCATTTGTGGTGCTGTCAGAGTCGCTATTGGATGCAGTCGATGGTGGTGAGGCTTGCCACTTAGTGTGTGTGGACTTGGCAATGTGGGCACTGGCAGGTTCCTTCCCTTTCCTCTTTGTGGCCTCCTCTCTGGCAGCAGCAGCTTCCTCAGTACAGCGCTTGAGGTGGCACTCGTTGATAGAGTGTCCAGGTTTCATGCAGTAATTGCATGTGGCGTTCTTCTTGTCCTCTGGCATATTGGGTGTTTTTCCTTGATTTTTGTTTCGACTATCAGCTTTCCTCACTGTCAATGCAGAGTTCTCATTGGTTGGCCCAGTTCCGGCGAGGCAGGCAGTTTCCTCAAGGAGACATGTGGAGATGGCCCAGAACATGAGGGGCTTGGTTTCGGTGGTGGCGTTGACAAGAGAGATTATGATGATTTCCCAATTGGATGGGTGTGGAAGGGACATGAGTAGCAGCTGGGCAAGGAATTCATCAGTGAATTGGTGTTGTGGGTCAATTTGGCTGAGGAGGTGGTTGTTGGTTGTGTATGATGCGATGTGGTTTTGCATTGAGTCCCCGTCCTTGTACTTGTGCTTTAGCATTGCAATCTTTGTGTAGAATGTGGTCATAGCTGCTATGTTGGACCTTGTGTGCATCAGTGAGTTTGGCCCAGAGGTCTTTTGCATTGATCACTCCAGCCACAGTTGGTTGTTGGTCATTCTCAATGATGCTGAGGAGGAGACTATGTGCTTTTTCATCCTGTCATTTCCATTTGATCCATTTCTCATTTAGGTCTGGCTAGGGGCCACAGGATTGGGAGGAGAGGGGTACTTGGCGGGTTCCTTCTCCCATTCTATGACACTCCATATGCCTTGGGACATAAGGTGTCCTCTGGCATGGGTTACCCATGCCATGTAGTTGCAGTTTGTGAGTTTCGCAAATGTTGGGACATCAGATTTCATCTGTAGTGTTGTCATTTTTTCAGAGTTGGGTCATGGGCCCATAACCTAATAACAAAGAGCTCAGTTGCGCGAGGGCAGACTGACTATATTAAGTGTATATACCTAATAACAAAGAGCTACATGGTAGGTTAATTATTATATCCCAGGAAAGGTGTGGAGCAGTACTTTACCTCAGTCGTGCGAGGGTGGACTGAGGAAAAGAGGCAGGCAGGAAACCCCGGTTTGGCCTCACGCTGGAAGCTAACTCGGCCTTGGTCACGCAGGCGTTCCACCAACATAGCTCTGTGTCCAGCTCCTCTTCCCAAAGCTAGTGCTGAGGGCAGTGTGATTATCCTTTCTCCTCTTCTCCTCTTCTCCCTTATCCTGCTCCCTCCCCTATTGACTCTGCTGTGTCCAAGTATGACAACAAGTACCTTCCTGAATCAGGAGGCACTTTGTTACAGACTCATTTCATGTATTCAACCTCCTCAGGAGTCTTGGGAGACATATCTTTGGAGAGGTGGATGTTGGGATCAAGAGGAGTGGAGACAGGGTGAGCATTGGACTGGTGGAAATGTTCCATGATGTCATGAATGTGTTTGTGTTGGGAAAGGAACATTTTATGATTAGGGCAGTCTTGAGTGATTTGAACACCAATGAGATAAGAGATTGCCCAGGTCCCTCATCTTGAAGTGTTTCTGGAGCTCAGTCTTGACATGGAGTTGTGTGGCCTGGTCATTGCAAGCAATGGTGAGATCATCCACATAAACTGGAATGATGATTTTGATCTTGTTCTGAGTCCACATAAAGAGTGAGGGTCATATTGGATCCTCTTGAAGCCCAGTTCCATGAAGAGTTCATTGAGTTTCTTGTACCACTGTCAAGGGCTTTGCTTCAGACCATAGAGTGGTTTCTTGAGACAACAGGCAAGCCCCTCCTTCCCCTTTGGAATGAACCCCCCTGGTTGAGCCATGTAAATTTCCTCCTCAAGGTCACCATCTAGGGAGGCAGAGGAGACATCCATGTGGTCAATGTCCATGTCTTCAATGGCAGCAATGGCAAGAATGGCATGGAGGGAGGCAAATTTGGCAACAGGAGCAAAGGTTTCTGTGTAGTCAAGGTGGGGTTTTTGGGAGAAGCCCTGAGCAACAAGATGAACCTTGTACCTCTCAATGGAGCCATCTGTGTTCTCCTTGATTTTGAAGACCCAATGAGAAACAACTGCTTTTCAACCTTGTGGAAGTGGGACAAGGTCCCAGGTGTTGTTGTCCATTATGGCCTTGTACTCAACTTGGGCAGCCTCCAACCATTTGTGAGAGTCATTGGACTTGATGGCTTCCTTGTATGAATGAGGTTCAATTCCACCTGAAAGGAAGGCATACTCAATCATCTCCTCAGTGCTGAGGGCCCTTTGGGATGAATTGAGGTTTTCAAGTTGGAGTCATGGGAAAGTCCCCCCAGAGGGGAAACATGTGACTGTGCTGGAAGCAAATTGGATGAAAGTGCCCCCAATGAGGGTGCACATGACTGGGCCAGAAGCAAATTGGATGAAAGTGCCCCCAATGAGGGCACATGTGACTGGACTGGAAACAAACTATGTAATCCACCAGCCTCATGTTCCTCTGCACTTTCTGCCCCTTCTGGTGAGCCAGAAAGCTCTGGTTGAAGGGTAGGGCAGCATAGTCTTGGCATGTCCACCTTCCAGCATTCACCAGGAGGTTGCACATGCACATGTGGACTGATGCAGTGGGGCTTCAGGATGGGGTCCCAATGTAGGGGTGTGAATGGCTTCCTGAGCATGAGGGGTGTAAGCAGGATGATAAGGAAGCAATCCAGCTACAGTCCATATTGTTGAGTTGAGGACAAAAGAGGGGACCATGGAATTAATCCAAGTGTTCAGGTTCATGTAGGGGAGGTCTTTTGGAACAGGGAAAATTGCCATGAGCCAACAAAGCCCAAGCAATTAAGTGAGAATATGTGTTCTTGTGAGATTACCACACCCTAAGAACCTCTTCTTGAGACCTTAGTCAGAGTGTAGTTAGAATTCACTTTTTGTAGTGAGAATTTACCCAGGGACCAGCAGCAATTCAAAGAGCTTCAAACTGGGGGGGGGGAAGACTACCAAATTTGTGTGCTAGCTGCACCTAATATACAATCCAGACTTTGACTCAATAGAAAGTAAAAACATCAGATATAAGGGACACATTGAGAAAAAGAAATGAAGTTAAAATCTTTAAAACTGATGAAGATATTCCAATTTCAAGATAAAAGGGGGAGATTGACACATTACATCCTATTCCTCCTTCAATTCTGCACAAGTTCCCTTAAGGAAAAGTGGAATAAGTCTCCCTGAAGGTCTTCTCCGTTGGACATAAGAGAGCCAGAAGTAATTCAATATTTGTGATGGTGGAGCAAAGGGGGAGTCATGGGGAGGGTGTTGTCTTATGAAAAATGGAGTTCATGTCCAATTGCTTTTTCCTTGGTTCCATTCGATGCAAATCTTTAACAGCTTCTAGGGAGTGGTAGTTGTGAGTGAATGGGATAAGAACTGGCTTTGAAAATCAAGAAATACTCCTTCAGAGGATGAATCATGGAAAGATAATGGTACAGGGACTGTGTTTTTGATCTGTTTATTGCATGCATGGTACCATTCGATAGGTATGATTTGTATGTTTCTGGGCGAAATTGTTTCAAGTTTATCTGATCACAATTGAGAGAGAAATTTGAAAGATACTCCTTAAGAGTAGTGCAGCCCCTTTCTCAATTTCTTTGGACAAGGCAATTCAACTTGCCATTCTTCCCCAAGACTGTATAACTTGCCCATTCTTCCAAGTCATCCTACTGCCTTAAGGGTGAAGGATTGTGATTATGTAACCATGCAGACTGGGCCTAGTTCTGATTCTGGACTCACAGATCCATCACATGATCTGACTTGAGACAGGGCATAAACTACCCCTTTTTGATGAGGACTGTTGAAGTCCAATGGACAGTCAACAAATTGACTGATATTGGTGGTAAAGGAGTAAGGCAGATTTGTAGATTGATAGGGGGTAGGAATCCAATTGATTCTGGAAAAATGAATGACAAAGAATTTAATGAACAGGGTGATAAATAATTGATTTGTTTGTAAGGAAAATAGGCCTTGGATGAGGATTCTATGGTGTAGGGATTTATTGCTCCAACAGGGGGAGGGGGGGATAGTGGATGAGGGCTCTCAGATGAAGGGACAGTCCCTGGGGACTTAGGAGCAATCTCTGGGGAATCTGGAGGAGGTGGGGGCCCTGGGTGAGGGGATCCTCTGGGGAAGTGGGAACAGATGCTCCCACTGAACTTGGGGGCAGATCAGGGGGAATAAACTCAGGAGTATACTGGGCATTGTGCAGTGAGAGAGGTGCCTGGCAGTAGACTCTCATCAAATATAACATCCCTACTGATGACAATGACCTTGGTGGTAGGGTTGTAGCCACCTTATTCACCCCATCCTGAGGACCTCATGAGGCCCTTATTTGGTGGGGTGGGGGAGGCCCTCATGAGGGGTTTCTGAATAGGTAGTATGGTGGTGTTCCACTTCCTATTTTGTGTAGCTACATTGGGGGTCTGGGGTGGAGCCCCTGGGAGCTCCAGAATAGTGTTGCTACATTTGTATAGCCCAATATTGAGGGGATCTACCACACTAGCCCACTATTGTAGTGTAGCAACAGTGGATCTTGCTACATACAGATGTAGCTACATGGACTTCTAATGTATCTAGTGTAGCTACACCCATCCATCTATTGTAGCTCCACTAGTCCATCTAGTGTAGCTCCACTGGTCCATCTATTGTGGCTACACCACTTATTTTCATTAATTCTCACTAAGTCCTCAATAACAATTATCAGTCAAAGCAGATGCATATATTTGGCTATTGGGATGGGTGCATTACACCATGAGACTGTTATATAATCATTCCTGAATAGTATCCAATTACATAATAACATGTTTCCTATTTTTAAAAAACAGCCAAATGCAGTAATTGGATGAAGTACATCCAAAAAATTTTAGCCATCCAGCCCAATGGGGTCCAGGACCAGGGGGAGGTGCCTGGGATAGATGGATGGACCCCTAGGGACCTTGACACCATGAAAAAAACCAGGCCCAGGGCCATTGGTTAGTGCCTGAAACAATGAGAACAGTAAAAACAGCACCAGAACCACTGGAAATTGCTGGAGAATAAGTGCTGGGTGGATTATCTTGAAATTTGGCACCTATTAGGATACTATTGGACTAAAAATCATATCAAAAGTTCAGCCCAATCCATGCATTACCTATGAGCCAAACAGGTTTAGACATTGAAAATTGATTTCCTCCCCCTATAAAATAGCTGGGGACTTGGAAATTTGCACAGATTATGATGTTATTATGAAATAATAATGTGCTGAAAATCAGCCTAATCCATGCACTTAAAGAGGGGGAACTGGGCAAGGGGGACTGGAATCACTGGAAGTTGCTGGAAAATAAGTGCTGGGTGGACAATCCTAAAATTTGGAACCTATTAGGAGACTATTGGACTGAAAATAATATCAAAATTCCAGCCCAATCCATGGATTACTTATGGAGATATGAGCCAGACAAGTCTGGACATTGAGAATTGATTTACTCCCCCCACAGTCAAGATATGAACTTGAAATTCTGCACAGAGTATATTCATATAATGGACTAGATTTATACCAAAAATCAGCCCAATCAGTTGAGTTTGAGACATTCAACTCCCTTGGCAGGCAGAAAAGAGAAAAAACCCCACCATAAATGTGAATCACCCCACACTAGGCCCAAAATAGATGGAATTGACCTGTAATATTATTATACAGACTATATCCAAAAATGGAATGAATTGGATGTGTGGAAGTGGCTGAAATTGAGGGGGAGGGGGAGGAAAATCAAAATTGAATTACACAAAATGTAGAGCAGGGATGGATCTGATATTAAGCCATTAGTGTAATATGTATATGGGGAGTTCATATACCAAATATCAGCCTAACCAGACTTCATTTAGGCATTGCTCCACATCATCCCCCCCTAACTCACAATTCCTCCCCAGGGCTTTCCATCCATGCCATTACCCTGAAAATTCACAGTTGGCTCATCCAAACACATTGATAACATTCCTCAAGATTCAGATTTCTTAACTGCCAAGTTAGACCTTGCAGAGAGTGATGTGCGAAGTTTCGAGCGTGTACACGCCCTCAGTGGGGCAGCGTCTATAACTCCAGCAGCGTGAGTTTTTTGTAATCGCACACCTGCAACATTTTGAGCGCAGGGAAAAATTTCAGCCCATCTAGCGACTCTGGCATTGTGGTCACATGCCCAGATCGTTCCCCCCCCCTGCCTGGTCACTCAGATCCAATTGCATGGTCTTTGCCATTGTGGATAGTGTGAGCGCCCCGAGCGGAAGACATTCGAGAAGTAGTCTTGATATATCAGAAGCATTCCGATCAATTCAATTTGAGTCAGACCACAGTATCCACTAAATACCCATCCTCCACTGCACGTGCTTTCTTGCACTTCGTCTCCACAAATACCAGTTAAGCCTAAATCTGCTTGGATCTGAGTGTACATGAGAGAGAGAGCGAGAGAAGAGAAGTAGAGTGAAATCCAATCCATCTAGCCAAAAAACAGACGAGTGAGAAGCCCACCATGTGACTGCGAGCAGTGTGTGTGTCGGGTCTGTGACTCAGATACAAACTTTATCCTCCGAATATTCCTCGTACCGAGGTGATATGGTGTCATGCCGCGCGCAGTGAGGTGTCGGAGCTCTTGTGCGGCGTGAGAGTGGCGAGGAGAAGGGACGGGTCTAATGAATTCCCAAGTCGCGTTCATACGCGAGTGGCATTCATTCCATCGTGGTAATGAATTGAGCTACAGATCTCTAAGGAGTGAGAGCGGCGGGGACGAGAGCCGCGTGAGTGCGGCGCGGCAGCACGCAGTTGTGGGACCCAGATACTGCTCACAGGCCACAAGGGTCCTGACAAAATCAATTATGCAAGCCCTGGATGACACATCCTTTGAGTCGAAGAGTGAGGACACCAGCTTCTGCGTGCCAAAGAGCAGGTGAAGGCATTGTCCTCGGTGAGAGAGTGCGTTGAGCAGAGAGAGTGCATCAAGTGTTGACTTATGGGGGACACATGCAGTGTGATGCAAGAAGTGAGGAGAGAGAGTGTGTATCTGAAGAAACAACCTGACAAGAGAGAAAATGTGCGCGGTGAGTGGGGATGGGCTGTTCTTGCATGTTTCAGCATAGCAGATCAATTTACTCCAGCGGTGGGCCGTGTGCGGGCGGGGGGTAGAGTGCGTATTATGTGTATAATCATTACGTCATTGGAGCGCAGAAGTCGGTGGGGGTGTAGGGCGTAACTGCCTATTTGTGGGACCAAGCACAGAAGAGAAGCCACCACCAGACTGGAAGGAGTCTGGGTATGTAAGTCTGTGGTTTCTGACATCAAATGATTGATCTGAGGAGCGTGAGTGGTAACTCAATGAATAGTTCCATGAATGTCTTCAAATTGAATCATGGTGGTCACCCTATACTACAAAGCACAAAGACCATGCAAATTGATCACTGAGTAGAGAAGCGGGGCTGGAGGGGAGGGGAAGATACTGTCATTGGTCGCCAGCGCGAGAGAGAGCGAGAATTTTTAGCTCTGAGCTCAAGATGGTGGCCAGTGGTCGTTTAGCAAAAAATCACAGTGATTGGAGTTCTAGAAGTGCCCCCCGGCGCGGGAGCGGGAGGTTTAGCAGTGAAACTTGAAAATATTCTGCAAGGTCTAACATGCAGTAAGAAATCTGAAATCTTGAGGAATGTTATCAATGTGTTTGGATGAGCCAACTGTGAATTTCAGGGTAATGGCATGGATGGAAAGCCCTGGGGAGGAAATTGTGAGTTAGGGGGATGATGTGGAGCAATGCCTAAATGAAGTCTGGTTAGGCTGATATTTGGTATATGAAACTCCCCATATACATATTACACTAATGGCCTAATATCAGATCCATCCCTGCTCTACATTTTGTGTAATTCAATTTTGATTTTCCTCCCCCTCCCCCTCAATTTCAGCCACTTCCACACATCCAATTCATTCCATTTTTGGATATAGTCTGTATAATAATATTACAGGTCAATTCCATCTATTTTGGGCCTATTGTGGGGTGATTCACATTTATGGTGGGGTTTTTTCTCTTTTCTGCCTGCCAAGGGAGTTGAATGTCTCAAACTCAACTGATTGGGCTGATTTTTGGTATAAATCTAGTCCATTATATGAATATACTCTGTGCAGAATTTCAAGTTCATATCTTGACTGTGGGGGGAGTAAATCAATTCTCAATGTCCAGACTTGTCTGGCTCATATCTCCATAAGTAATCCATGGATTGGGCTGGAATTTTGATATGATTTTCAGTCCAATAGTCTCCTAATAGGTTCCAAATTTAGGATTGTCCACCCAGCACTTATTTTCCAGCAACTTCCAGTGATTCCAGTCCCCTTGCCCAGTTCCCCCTCTTTAAGTGCATGGATTAGGCTGATTTTCAGCACATTATTATTTCATAATAACATCATAATCTGTGCAAATTTCCAAGTCCCAGCTATTTTATAGGGGGAGGAAATCAATTTTCAATGTCTAAACCTGTTTGGCTCATAGGTAATGCATGGATTGGGCTGAACTTTTGATATGATTTTTAGTCCAATAGTATCCTAATAGGTGCCAAATTTCAAGATAATCCACCCAGCACTTATTCTCCAGCAATTTCCAGTGGTTCTGGTGCTGTTTTTACTGTTCTCATTGTTTCAGGCACTAACCAATGGCCCTGGGCCTGGTTTTTTCATGGTGTCAAGGTCCCTAGGGGTCCATCCATCTATCCCAGGCACCTCCCCCTGGTCCTGGACCCCCATTGGGCTGGATGGCTAAAATTTTTTGGATGTACTTCATCCAATTACTGCATTTGGCTGTTTTTTAAAAATAGGAAACATGTTATTATGTAATTGGATACTATTCAGGAATGATTATATAACAGTCTCATGGTGTAATGCACCCATCCCAATAGCCAAATATATGCATCTGCTTTGACTGATAATTGTTATTGAGGACTTAGTGAGAATTAATGAAAATAAGTGGTGTAGCCACAATAGATGGACCAGTGGAGCTACACTAGATACATTAGAAGTCTGTGTTGCTACACTACAATAGTGGGCCGGTGTGGTAGATCCCCTCAATATTGGTCTATACAAATGTAGCAACACTATTCTGGAGCTCCCAGGGGCTCCACTCCCAGACCCCCAATGTAGCTACACAAAATAGGAAGTGGAACACCACCATACTACCTATTCAGAAACCCCTCATGAGGGCCTCCCCCACCCCACCAAATAAGGGCCTCATGAGGTCCTCAGGATGGGGTGACTGAGGTGATTGGTTGCTCAATCAACAAAGTCCTGCACAGAGTCATCAGGCTCTTTTTTGACAGAGAGGAGTGTCAAGTAGGTGACAAAGCAAGAGCCAGCATTCTTGGAGTCATGATGAGTCTGGAGGACCTCCCACATTCTGTTAGGATCTGCAAGATGGGGTAGGAGGGTGCCTTGCTGTTCAGGTTCCACAGCAAGGAGGATTGCCCCAGTGGCAGCATCAAGTTTGTCAAGGTACTTGTCAAGCTTGTCTGGGTCACATGGGGGAGAAAAGGAGGATTGCATGTGATGCCATGCCCAATGGTCTGGAGGTAGGCTTGCATGTGTTGAGCCCATTGCCAATAGTTAGTGTTGTTGAGGAGAGGGAAGGAGAATTTTCCAGAGTGATTGGAATCCTTGGAAGTCATAGTGAAAAGAGGGAGATGACCAAGAGAAGAAGAGAACTCAAGATGAGTAGATGCTGAAGACAATGTTGGTATGGCTAGAGGGATGGGCCCATAACCTGAGAAGTGTCTAGAGCTGGATCACACAAAGGGTGATATCTGGAGTTCAGAGGAGTCAAACTAAGGAACTGCCTCCAGAACTCCAAGGTATATAAAGGGCATCCAGTCCAAGATCACCAGTGTAAGCAGGAGAAAAGGGGGGAATCTCTGCTGCAGTCCATGATATGGAATTGAGAACAAAGAGTGGGGGCCACCAAATTAATTTGAATGTTCAGGTCCATATGAAGGGAGGTTGTTTGGATAGGAAGAAATCCACTGTAAGCCCAAGCTGATGAATAAAGGGGAAAATGTGCCACAAATACCACACCCCAAGGTCCTAGTCTTGTGGCCTTAGACAAAGTGCAGTAGTAATAGTGTCGTCAGATGGAATTCACCCAGAAATCCAGCAGCAATACTTCAGTGCTTTGAACTGGGGAGGTGGAAGACAATGGAATTTTCAATACAGTTCACTTAATATACAACCCAGCTACAAGATCAAATATCCAATAGAAGCAGGGGTATAGGGTAAATATGTAGAAAAAGGAATGAAGTCAAAAGCTTCAAAACTGACAGAGATATTCAATTTACAAGGCTGAAGATAGGATAAAGCATAAAATGACTATTTCTCTTTCCCCTATGGACAGATTCCCTTGAGGAATGGTGGAATAAGTCATCCTAGATGTCCTATCCTTTATATATAAGATATAAGGCTACCAGACAATATTCAATATTTGAAAATTGGAAGGGGGGCTGATGTTCTCCTGAGACATAAGGGGAATTCATATGTAGAATGCCAAGTTCTTCTTTGTTTGTGATGCCCTTCATACCATTGGATAGGCATTTTAAATACCTTTCTAGGTGTGGTTGTTTCATGTGAATCCAATCAAAACTGACAGAGAAATTTGAAAAATACATCTTCTGATTATGAACCAGCAGGTAGAATTAGGGGGTTTCATGTTGCCCAAAAGCCTATCCAAAAGTCACTCATAAGTGTTTTCATAAACTATTCATAAAGTTTTGAGAAAAGTTATGAAAAGAGTTATGGATGAGTTGTGGAGGTCCTGAGTTCCATAAAGTGGTCCATAAGCTGTTATGGGCCCTTATGGACCACTTTATGGAGCCCAGGACCTCCATAACTCTTTTCATAACTTTTCTCAGGACTTTATGAATAGTTTATGAAAGCACTTATGAGTGACTTATGGATGGACTTTTGGGCAATGTGAAACCCCCTATTGTTTCAGAAGCTTCAGTTTTGATCCAATAAACACATAATTGGTATTGTTCAATAGGTATTGATCACAGCTTCCAGAGAGCTATATTTGCGATTGGATCAGATACAAATTGACTTTGAAAATCAAGAAATACTCCTTGAGAACATGAACTACATAGTAAAATCATTCTAGAGAGTGCGTTTTTAATCAGATCAGCTTGTACTTGGTATCATTAGATAGGTGTGAATCATATCTTTCTGGGCACAGTTTTTTTGAGTTGATCCAATCAAAACTGACAGATAAATTCAATGAATACTCCTTGAGAGTGCCACATTTGCCCCTATTTGATTATGTAATGCATCTGTGAGTGGGAATGAAGGCCCAGGTGTGTAATGCTCCATATTACATAATTTAAATTCATTAGGCCCACCCTTAAGGCAACAAGATTCATATGAGGGGATTGAAGGGGAATTCAAGATGGGATACAGAAGGGCAAGTTGAATTGCTGGGTCCACCACAATCTGGGCTTGTCATAGGACATAAATGAATACAGTCCCTGTGGCCTGCTGAAGACCTAATGAGTTTGCCTCAAGCACAGGGTAGAAGAACATTCCATTTACATGACTTCAAGCATATGGAATTTGTGTTCATTTTGGAATAGATGAAGGGCTTGTTATTCAGACAACATATTGTTACATTTTTAATTCATTCATCAGAAAATTCAACATCAAGAGGAAACTCTATGTGGCAGGGATTTTTCCCTCTGACACTGGATGCCATAGGTGGTGCTAACCAAAAAAGGGATAGAGGCAAATAACAAATATGTGAATAAGGGAATAGAAATATGAAATGGGATACCTGTCACATCTCAACAATAGGGGGCTTCATGGTAGAGAAAACTAGAGCAAAACTGAAAGCAAAAGTGTGACACAAGTGCCAGTTTTGTTTTTGCAGTGATACAACAGATTTGATGACAGTCCTCCAGAAGTGGCTGTACTTCACAGAACTGGGTGAAGCCCAGTTTTGTTCCAGTTTTCCACCACTTGGACCTCTGGAGCTGCTTCACAAAACTGGAGCAAAACTGCACTTTTGTTCCAGTTTTGCCCAGTTTTGCCAAGTCTTTTCCAGCTTTAATTTTTCCATTGTGTCACACTTTTGCTTCAGTTTCACTACTGTGAACCCCCCTAATATCTCCCAGCCAAAAAATGACCAAGAGCCTATTTGGTCACCCAGTGTCTCTGCAGCCCATCCTACATTAGCCTCTGTGATAGGAACCAGGAAATCAAAATTAGTTGAAATAATATTCCCATCTCAGAAGCAACTGGGAGCCATGCCAAGCACCGGTCAAAACCTCTTTCAATTGGCTAGACCAAAAGCTTCATGCCCACACCTTTGGAACTCCCCATTTTCCCAGACCAAGCGTAAGCTTGGTCTGGTTACGAGACTATGAGCAAGTGGGTTTGTTTCCGTGGCACCGGCCCTTGCCGAAGTGATTCAGACAAATTCGTTGGGAACTATGAGTTATGTTGCGAGAGGGTATGGAGGTGACCGTCGCAGGCATGGTGGGAGTAGATTTTTAGACTTGCCACATTATTGGGGCGCTTACTAGGCACCAATAGGAAATTATGACCGCCGGGAGGACCGTCGACCCGTTGAAACAGAAGGCCAGCGAATCCAGAAATCCATCTTTAAGCTTGGGGAAGCTGCAGTGAGTCTTCAGGAAGTTACCTATTCCTCGTATGTTGATACTGATGCTTTGGGCTTCAGGAATTCCTGCCGTCATCAGAACTTCCAGTACTGGCGAAAACTCTGCGATTATCCCTCTCCGATAATATTCAATCGATATCTGAAGGATTTCGAACAGGGTAGGCGTTTGCCATCTCGCCATTAATTTATTGCCTTTACTGAGCAATACTCATGTATCTAGGGTCACCGAAGAGCCATACAAAATACCTTACTTCTCTGCTCTTTTCACCCTTTTGTTGCAACCCGAGCCCGATGAAGACGTCGATAATACGATCCAAGAATTGGTGCAGTCTGTTTTCAATGAGCTTTGCAAAAGCTTCCAGACTTCGTTAGACAAGCTAGCTTGGAGAGATCTTAGATTGACAGTAAGCGGCACCACTCCGCCGTTATATTGGCTGGTCTAACCTGTCTTCAGATCCACTTTTTCGCTCATCTGGCACTATCAAAAACGGTCTCTGCATCGTCGATGCTTGACCTTCTCCAGTCTTTTTTGATTGTGCTAGATGAGCCTGGAGTCTCTTATGAACGCTCTCAAGCAGCCGCATTATGTGTTGGTGAAGGCTTGATTCGTGTACGCCTGGATTTGTTGCCGTATGATCCCTCACTGAGATCATCTATAGGCTGGACCTATCCTTTACCAATACAATCCTACTGCAGCCGCGACTATCATATCCACAATCAATAGTTCATTCGAGTCCGCAAAGTCTCAGCGTTCTCTCACTAGGCCAGTTGTTCGATTGCATGATATGGATGTTTCGGGGGTGGACGTGGTCAGTGTTGCAGATCTTTACCATTCATCTGAAGTCTGACATAATGCTAGTTTATTGGGGCCCTCCTTTCCACTTTGCAAACTTTGGACGAAAGCTCCTTCGCCAGTCTTCCCCCTTGCCTTCCACAACCTCATTCTCTCTTCCCTGAATCGAACATCTCTCTCGATATCCCGGCCTTTATCGTTCCTCCAGAAGAGATTGAACTAGGCCGTAGTGCCGATGAAGGGACTAGACGCAAAGAATTGATGCCCGCCGCCCGGATTCGTTTGTTTGACGACGAGGTGAATAGTTATTCCATTCTGTGACTATGAAACTTCTATTCACGTAAGTCCTTCCCTCGCAAGATTTCCCCGAATCCATCTTCTCCTTCTGGATTCATCATTCGATCTACGCTTGCGGACACCATTAACATATTCGAAGTGAATAGGAAGGAGTGTGCCCGAATTGTACTTGAGTTACCCAGGTGGTTCACATGGGGTACATTTAAGGAAAAAGGTCGTGCAGGCCCCGAAGCTGCGGTTGAAGAATCAGCGGCCATCATGGGTTGGGCACTGGAAAACACTATTCTCGAGGTTAGTATATTATTACACAACTTCTAACTAGTGTCTTCATGAAAACCGCTTGTGTGATTAGGTCACCTTAGCAGAATTCGCCCTGTTGCCCTCTCCACCTCAAACTTTGGTGTACTACTTTGCTCTAATTACCGACCTATGTAAACTCTCGCCGCAGACCGTGGGGCCGGCGGTTGGTAAATCTTTTCGCAAATTGTATTCGCTACTTGGGGAAGGTTTGGATGTCGAGATTGCGAGACGTTTTGCCGAATGGTTTGCCAGCCACATGAGTAATTTTGGCTTCAATTGGGTATGGAAAGAATGGTGTGTGCATGATATTCTGTTATGTGTATTTCAAAATCAACTTGGCCTCATGAATAGGATACCGGATCTTGCATTACCAGCATTTCATCCTAAACGGTGCTTTATCCGACGAGTCATTGAATTGGAAACGAGGCTCGCATACCACGATCGAATAGTCAAGACCCTGCCGGAAGCGTTTCTTGCCTCTGAAGCGAAATGTATACACGAAACTCCCCCAGGTCCAGATTTTGATTACGACGACCCTCGTACGTCTCCCATCATTAACTGTCTTTACGTATCGATGTAGATGAGGAAATTACCAGAGCATCATTTTCACGAACCGGCTCAATCCCTGCTAAATCTCATCCGGGGACGATCCCAGATAGACGAGGTAATCCAGCTGGCAGAAACCCTCCGTTCTACCATCGGTGATACTGTGACTCTCGCTCCTGAAACCTCGCCCGACTCTGTGGTCCGATCAATCACCATGCAAATTCTTCTTCACGTGGGCTCTCGTTCCTTCTCACATTTTCTCAACGCAATCGAGAGATATCTGCCTCTTCTTCGATCGCTAGGGTCTACTCCTGACGATAAAATCGATTTTCTGAACGCCGCAGGGAAATTTTGGCAACGAAATGGGCAGATGGTTGCCATCGTCTTCGACAAACTCATGCAATACCAGATCGTCGACCCATCAGACATCATTGCGTGGTGCTTCCATAGCTCAGACCGCCGGGAGGCTAGCTCTGAAGGGTTGATTGGATTGCAAGAGTGGGATTTAATCAAAGCTGCACTGGATAAAGCAATTGGCCGTGTCTCGATTGCTCAGCAGCGGGTCAATAGCCTTCGAAAAGAGGAGGAGGACGCGAAGGCGAAAGTGAAGGCTGGAAAAGCAGAGTTGAGTGTTGACACGATGGATGTGGATTCAACTGAAGCCAACCGAGGTACGTTCTGAGAGATCAATGATCAATTTAGTAACTGATAGTTCTCCAGCCCGCGATCTGGAGTCCAATCACAAGACAATTTCCGAAGCCTTGGCTAGTGCACTCAAAGCATATTCTATCTTAACCAGAGAACAGAAGACTGCCTTGGCCCGAGTCCTTGAGGGATTCGTCACCGCTTTGAGCGTCAATGCCACGCCAAGCATATCGTTGGTCATTGCAGCGGATGGGTGGGATCATCGCGTAGATTGGACTCAGGTGCAGTGGGAATGTTGGGAAACGTGGGGGTGGTATCGTCACTTTTGTCGATATGTAAGCCTGCATCTGTTTCTCTTTGATCTCGCAACAGCCCAAACTCCTGCACCATTCCTATTCAGTATGCTGCACAACTGAAGTCATACGCGGTGACCCTGGAATCTGGTCCTTTGGCGAAGGTTCTCACTGCCGGCGATCGTGCCCATTCTGGAATGCTTGTTTCAGAAATTTGGACGGTTGCACTCGGCAGAGGAGTTAACATGTAGTTATAGGGTGCCTGCAACTACCGTCATGTGCCAGATCTTCTAGCGGCCGAAGGACCATAATCGGACACAGCTTTAGGCTAGAATCGGCAGCCAAATCCCGCGAAACCGCCTCTTAAGTTGCTTTAAGGCCCAAACAACCAGAAATTCACCTCTTGAGTCGGAAAAAATTTCCATAAAAAATCTTGACCCATTCAATGCCCTCAAAAACATCTATGGATCACCTAAGAATCAGTCCACCTAACTCTACCACCCACATCTCTTTCAGAACCCCCTTGACCCTCATTGTGTCTTGCCTGATACAGCACAGTATATGGGTGCTGTAGTGATCTAGCTTGCAGCATTTCATAATTGCTTCATTGTTGCTTCATCAGGACAATGTGATTTTGCAAAAGGAACTGTACACTGGTCCTGTGGGAAACTGCCACCAGGGCCATGGAGAATGGACTGACCCATGTGACTGTGGAGTGTCTACAGTGGAATCATATGAGGGGTAATATCTAGAGTTTTTGGAGGTCTCAAACTAGAACAGGGATATATACATGAGTGAGAAGAGAGATATGTAGAAGTTCAGAGGTGTCCAAAGAGGGACACTCTCCACCAGACCTCTCAGGTATATACTGTATAGGGCCTCTGGCCATAGATCACCAGATGCCATAAATGGTGCTAACCAAATAAAGAATAGGGGCAAATAACAAGCATGTGAATCAGGGAAGTGGAATATCAATGGAATACCCATGATGAGTCCCAGTGCCATTCACACATCTCAACAATGTCCTTGGTCCTTGGAATATAAGCAAGAGACTGAGAATCTATGTCATTCCACCACATACAAATACTTGTCAGTATAGGGATTGCACTTGCTGTTGGTGGACGGGGTACAAATCAACAGGGTATTTACATACCATATGTACTGTACATATATAGGGGTTTGGGGGACAAATGCAGCCCTAACTCAAGTGCCAATAAGGTGCCACATTGTCGGCTGATGCCCAAGTCAGCTGCTACCTCTGACACTCAGTGGTAACGTACTTGAAAAATTAGGGTATATTTGTTTGGTTGTGGGTCTGCTCATAAAAAGTTTGGGGTTTGGGGTGGTAGCCCAAGAAGATCTGGGGTACCTAGGCAGTAGGTGCTGCTGCAAAATTCTTTCCGCCCCCAAGGGCCCAAAGTCTTTGAAGTCATGAGGTCCCAGCTTCCAGCCCAGTCTTTGCAGCTTTTGCATTTTGGAAGTGCAATTGATTTTGCTCATGGCCTCAGATGGGCCAGTAATTTATTGAAGTGAGACCCCGATATGAGTATAATTCAAGACACTTTGAGTGCGTATTATATACATGATGGTAATGCATCGGGCCGGCCGCACAACAACAGTCGGAGGCATATCCTTAGAATTGGAACGTGAAATGTAGTGACACACGTGATCAGCAATGCAAAACCTCAACAACTTCAGCAGGTCATCCCACTCGTAATGCGTAACCCGAACGAAACCGAGGTGGTTGAGCATCAGTTCGATCATTGAGGTGACCATAAAAACTGCTGGAAATACAGCTCCAGAAGAAATTTCTGCATTGCTCAAACACGGTAAAACATGGATGCCTAGTTCATACTAGTGTGGTAAGATGACAGGATGAAATGGTCGTGTGGCAAAATATTGCATAAAATATGAACAATGTGTATGTGTGAGGAATGATGACAGCAACGGGATGAGAATGCGTAACAAAACGAGATAACAATTGGACGGGGAGATGGGTACAAGGTAGATGAAAGAATCTAACAGATAACGATAACACAACAGCAGGCACGATGCATGGAGAGGGAGAGATGAAACGAATAATGGGAAATGGGAAAAGAAAATGGTATCCATATCCTCATGCAGACGGCCATGGGGGGTAATTATGAAAACACAGACCTCCAGTTGAGAAGATACATTATCGTTGCGTAGTGCCTCGCCCTCTGCTACCCCCGTCGCACGGAGGGACACTATGATCATTCATAGAGATGACACTTCCAGCTAAGAAGCTCCTTAAGGACGCGCCGAAACCCAGAGGCTTGTTCTTCCCGGTGCCGGAGCCAGATCTCGAAGCACAGGCCGCCGAAGCGGAGGCGCTTGTAACGGGTACTCCCATACTAGTGAATGAGCGCGCGAGGGAGGATGGGCGCACCAACCTTCCCGTGGAAACACTCTGTTGCTTCTGAGAGCGCGAAGCCTCGGCAGAAGTAGCAAAAGCAATGGCAAGCCGAGAGTCGGTTGGTCGTATATGAGCCGGAGATGGCAGATTTCGAGCTGACGAAGATACAGGTGCCAAGGCTGGAGTGGCGGAGGCCATGGGGATAGAATATCTTTGGGCTTGGGAAGTGGAGTATCGGTGGGCATTCGAGTGGCATTGGGCAATGATAGTGGTTACGGAACTGGAAGAAGAAGCGTATGAGGACTGTACAGGAAGGAGCGAATCTGCCCAGCGCTGAGGATTGACATGATCCTCATATCCCCGCCTATGCTCCCCTTCAGAATCCGACGACGATAACAAGGTGGATACAACACTGCGCCGAACGATTTTGCGCGATCTGGGCGGTTTCTGTTGCTGTTCGTCAACCACATTTCCCCGAACTTGGGTTTGGGGCTGGGCTCGATGTGAATGTGACTGTAAGCCCCGTCGGAACTGAGGCACTGAGAGGGATGTACGTTGAGGACGTTGGGGATAGGCAGTTTCACTGTATGACGTCTTCCCAACGAGGGTCCCAATGCCTGCAAGACCTGCATCAACATGATTAAGACTCTCATCGTAGCAAGGTATATCCGTCTCATCCGGTGCAGGCCGAAGGGAAGCGTGGATCCGTACGATTCCAACATCGTCATTATCGTGTTCGTACTCATCGGAAGAGTAAGCAGCAGACGATGATGACGAAGTGCCATTATCCTCCGTAAGATCACCCGAAGAGTGCGACTGCGATGACACGGACGAGTCGACAGAATCGGTGGAAGGGCCCCGGGACAGTACATCACAGAGGGCCTCGGATGACGAGTGCATGTGAACGTTTGTGTACGCCACGGGGCCCAGAACAACTGTGGACTTGTGCTTTGGGGGACGCTGAATTGGAGGTTGACGCAGAATTCGTGTAGACACAGGGGCCGGCAGTCCCGGGGGGTATTGAACTCGGGAACAGAGATAGGAACGGGGTCCAGGCGCGACTGCCGTTCGATGCGCTGCTGAGACCCACGGGATACCACCTCAATGGCACTTCCACGGACCCGCGCCTTATCTTCTCCGGTTTAGGATTAGAACCCTCCGCCGGAGGTGATGTAGGGCCTGCTGTTTCTGACTTCCGAATCTCCTTGAGTGTGCGGTTGTAGATGAGGTCCAAGAGGGGCTGGACGTTCGCGATAGTCTCGAGCTCGTCGAAACCAAGATCGAAATCGAGGAGGAACAGGAGCTGTTTCTCCATGAGATTGACTTCACTGAGGTCGAAAAGTTCGGCGTATCGCACCCAGTTCTTGTTACGTGGGGACGAGTCGTTTGCATATTTGGCCGCAGCGATCAGCGACGCGAGGAAAAGCCTGTGAGCCGTACCTGGTACACCTAAATGAATGAAGGACGACGAAATGTGGGTAATCTGATAATTTAGATGGGCTTGTAAGCGTACCGGTGGCTTTGGCAGGCAGTTTGGTCCTGAGACGATTAAGAAAAATGATGGTACAAACAAGAGTGGGTACTTGGACTTTTGAGCGGCTGCATACGCAGTAAATGAAGTCCTCTAGCTCTGGGAGCCAGTTATCCCGAGAAACCGTATCCATGCTAGAAGATTCGGGAGGTGGTGTCGGAAGGGAGGGTTGTATGACCTCTCCAATTACAGAACGGGTTACCGTAGCGAGGTATCCAATGATTTCAAAGGAGACAGGGAGAGATAGAAGATACAAGAGCTTCGGATCGTGTAGTGATGAGGGAAGGAGAGAACTGGCGAGGTTGCGCTGCACAGGCGACAATAGAGACATGTTGGTGGAAAGAACAGTGTGAGCCTTCTAGGGAGATGCGATTGAGAGATTGTGGGGTGGACAGAACGTGTCAGCGCTCGAGAGGCAGAATGCGAGGCAGGCGAGGGCCTAAGGGGCGGAGTGACAGGATTGACCGCTAGCGAAGTCAACGCGAACGAATAAGCGCCACAAGAGAACAGAACAAAGTATGGGAGAGTGAATACCCAAATGCCAGGGAAATAGAGGGAAAGAGGGTAGCGATGCAGAGGACAAGAATCTAACCTATATACTACTCTACACTTCGCCAAAACTCTAACTGGACTGGGCGCGCTAATTCGCCGCTCTTCGGCAACTCCCGGGCCCTCCTTCCTCTTCTGGGGACCGATTACCCCCGATTTTCCTGGCTCTTTCGGCGAGGATCTGTCAGTGGAAGAAGGCGGCTCGTGTTACAGTTCAAGGCTATCGGATTTTGAGCACATCTCTCTTTCTTTTGCTACGAGTCTCCAGGGTGACATCTAGGCTCTGGTCTCAATCAATATCTCAGGTGAATTCCCCACGCCGACCACACCCACAGCCTGGACTAATATTTGTTTATGGACGCTTTTCAATTTCCTACGTATCGAAGGTTCCAGGCCCCCTTTTAGGCCTGCATTGGTTGGAAAGATTATCTGGCGCTTATTTTGATGCACCCAATGTCTAGTGCGTCTGACCCTCGTCGAGCAAGCATTGGCGGAGCAAATGAACGAATTCCAGAATTAAGGGATGAACTTCGCGCTTTGTACCAGGGGCGCGAGGATTACTTGACAAACGCATGTTTAGCAGTCCATTTCCCACCACCCTTGCCGCCCATGGCTTGTGATGAAACTTACAGAGATGCGAGGGCCCGACAGTACGCCTAATGCAGATCTAGTTCCCCCCCTCTGCGAAGTATGAGAGTGTTGTATATGGAGAACTAGTTCACGCAGTGAATGATCACCATGTTCCGTATGCCCTACCAGGTCCTAAAATGACTATCACAGCGCGAGCTGTGCTCAGCAGCCGGAGGTTGGGCGAAACCGGTAGACGTGATTCGCCGGGGGAGTTGTAAATTCATTTTGAAGTTTGTGCCACGGTCCCCACTCATGATCCTTCGCGGTGTGTCCTCACATCTATTCTAGCTGTAGCTCTCGATAAAGGGGTACGGTAATAATGCTGTACACCGAAGATATATATGCGATAAATAAAATGTACTCAGGTTCTCGACGTCACAAGCACCTTCTAGTCTTGGACTCCCGACTCGCTTACGAAGGTTCAAGGCGAGCTCAGCATAGAGAGGAAAATCGAATTTCGACTCAGGGATATACCTAGACCATGGCGACCATCATGAGCGCGTCTTGGAAGCGCGCAAATCTAATCATAGCCCGTCTTATTGCCCAGCTCACTCAAAACAGGATTTCAATTTCATTTCGACCGCGAGGGACAGAGAGATAGTCTGATTTAAATCCTGCGTAGGCACGGAACACTGCTGCAGCTAACCAGGTATGATAGCAATACGCATAGAGCAAACGAGAAACCGGGGTAGTCCTATCCGGAGGCTCGTTGGGATCGTAGGGGTGCGATGTGAGGGGGATTGTGCTCGCGAAGGGTTTAGAGTCCAAAGCAAAAGGGACGGACAGTAGAAACGATGGTACAGTACAATGCGGATGCGTCTGTTGCGCAAATCTCCGGGCCCAAAGGGACCGTTTTCCATGTCATACGGTCCTAGTTTCTTCGCAACGCCAGCTCTCGTTCGTCCGTCCTATGCATTGTTTGGATGTCCTTGAATTTATGCCTGTTTCTCCAGGACCATGCCTTTTCGGGAATTGGCGCTGGGACAGTGGCTGTATTATGTATGCAACCGCTCGACTTAGTCAAAGTCCAATTCCAAGTATCTACTGCTCCACCAGCTGGGACTTGGAACCCCTTGAAGCCAATATACCATGCCCTACGAAATATAAAGCATCAGCAGGGCTGGCGGGGTCTTTATCGCGGGCTAGGGCCTAATGTCGCCGGCAATGCTACAAGTTGGGGATTCTATTTTTGGTTGTAAGAAAATGACCTTTTCTTGCGTTATTCTCATGGGTGGCCGTCCGGTTTGATAAAAGGATGGTTCTGGCCATTACTTTGCAGCTATACCATGATCAAGCATCGTATGGCGGAAGATGACAGTGGGAAGCTCTCCTCAGGGAAATACTTGTTAGCGTCTGCAGAAGCCAGTTCGAGTCCTTTCTTTTTGCCGCCTCCACCCCCGATTCCCCATTTATTCTCCACTGATGCCCATCCCATTTCATTAGGCATTGTGACTGCATTGATAACAAACCCACTCTGGGTTGTGAAAGTTCGTATGTTTACAACGCGGTATGACGCGCCTGATGCGTATCGTGGCATATTGGGTGGGTCCTTTCACCATTTCTACACAATCCTATTCCTAACGGATATGTGCTCGTTGGGTCTAGACGGCCTCAGATCGATTGCACGAACAGAAGGTCTGCGTGGCCTATATCGTGGAACGTGGCTTGCCCTGTTTGGAGTCAGCAGTGGGGCTATTCAGTTTATGGCGTATGAACAAATGAAGAATTTTGCATTCGCACGAAAGAAGCGAAGGGTGCTCGCCGAGGGTGGGTCGTGGCGAGAAGGTGAGGAGAAACTTGTAGGTCGTTTCGACTCTCTTTCCGAGGACTCATTTTTATTCCGACACCCGTTTACCAGAGCAATACGACGTATACCATCATTTCCGCGCTTGCGAAACTCGGCGCATTGACCTCGACATATCCATATCAAGTAATCCGCTCTCGTCTTCAAAACACCGGGACCACGTATCCTAACTTTCGCACTTGTATCCGGCGTACATGGCAAGAGGAAGGGTACAAGGGCTTTTACAGAGGGTTGGCGACAAATCTCGTTCGAGTCTTACCTGGCACGTGCGTTACTTTCGTGGTATATGAGAATCTTGCCTGGGCACTCCGAACTAGTGCACTGAAGAGGGAGGCGGCACGTAGCAGGGCCAAGGACCTCGCATAATGGGTCAAGATAATTAACAATTGTTTATGGATATATCGAAGGCTCCCGACCACGTAATAACAAGAGATGCATGTTCCCAACGTTGCACTACTCACAGTAACCCTTGATAGTTCGGTTGATTGCCTACACAGAAAACACTCGATTTAGGACCTTCACTGCCGGTGGAAATAGAGGATAATCCTATTGGACACCCTTCATACAGAAAACTTTAATACAGTTTATCTGTTAAGCCGTTCTGTCCTGAGAAGTCACCTACGAACCTGTTGTTCCTGACTCCCCTACTCTCTGGATTGAAACCCCAGCTCACACAGACGACAATTATGATCCAAATCTCTAGTCCTTCTGGAAGGGGAGGAAGCAAGATCAAGGAAAAGCACACCAGATTGTCTAACTGGGCGCCTTGGTACAAGACCACATGTAAACTGCATGAGACAATCAGGACCTACCATATCTGAGAATGGCCATGGGATGAGGCCTATTGTACACAACACCTAAATCTCTGCGAACATGACATGGTATTTTTGTGTACCCTGAAACACCTTACTGATTGGGAGTTCGTTCCCGAAGGGCATTCCGGACTCTACCAGGTGGTTGCTGTAGTGCGGTGTCATTGATCACTCGGCACTGAGAAACACGAGGATTGGGCACCGCGAACATGCAGCGAAATTGAAAGAGCTTACCACCCATGTTTGAAGCCATCGTTCGAACCTGTAGTCGCCTTATCACTTGGGTCCAAACACGCCATCACATCCAAGGACTGGGGGGCGGGAGCAATGGCCGGAAACGCCCGCCAAGTGCGGCAAACGGCACTCTTAAATCGTCGCTTGGAAGAATGGCCCCGGGGGATTTGTCAAGTACTAGCTCGACATCTGGTGAGCAGCGTCTCTGGCGTGTTCTTGGACCACTCAGTCTCTCATTATACTCATCTGACCAGCATTGAACATTTCGACCCCTGCATCTTCCTCTGTTTTCCATCTTCCGCACAGCGAGGCATCACCTAACACAGCAGCTGGTGGCGGCACCTCCAGGGTTAGCACGAATGGCAGCTCACAGGCATGCCCTGTCATTAATGGCGAGGCAAGGCGAAGCACGTATTTATCAAATCCCCCCACTTCCCCATCGCCCTCCGCAGCCTCGAGAGAGGACAGCATCCCACCCAGCAATGTTGGTCTTTCTTCTCACCTGTCTCGATCTAGCGCGTCCGGTATCTTGTCGACACGTCCAGCACCCCCATCCCCGACCCCTTCTCGACGTGCCAGTTCACACATTGTCTCACGTTCTCGACCCGCTTCTTCCGCACTGTCCACCACTTCCAGTAGATCTCGGAAGGGGGGCACTGCCGATTCTACATCGAGTAGTAGGCGAGTAAAGTCTAACAGGTCACTATTGGCTACAGCGATCGTCAAAGTGCGTGACTTCGCATTCCCCGCCTCTGATGAGCGGCACCTAGGCACCATCGTCGTCCAATCATCACGGAACAGTACACAATCCAGAACCTCTAGATGGAGTGGTTTTGCTGCCCGATTTGGCTTATTTGGCAGTGGGGACAAGCATCACAGTCATGACAATTCAAAAAGATCGTCTGGACCCTCATCTGCCCTTGCGGATCGCGGAGATAATGGCGATCAAGGAGAAGAGGACAATGACGAAGAGTTAGGCATGGACGAAGTACAGTTTGACGAGCCGGCGGACCTGGACCCGGACCCCTTCATCCCAGGGATATACCGTGCGATGTACGCATTCATGCCCGAAGGACCATCAGAGATGGCACTGGAAGAGGATCAACTCGTCTCTGCGCTGGGCCGTGGAGGTGGGTCAGGCTGGGTCGTCGTCGCAAAGGATAATTATGGGGGTCAGGCACTTGTACCAGAAGGCTATCTCGAGTTCTATTCCGAATTCGCAGGTCCTGATGATTCGCCGAGCGAACATGGAGCAAGGAGTGACACCCCTCGGGCTTAGCTACATACTGTTCTTGTGGTCATTCCTGATTGCCGTGACGGATTAACATCATCAGGTGCCTCCTGCACCTTAGTACGAGTTCGCATATTTCAAAGTAAATTGCAAAAAGCGAAAGTGTCGCAATACAAGCGAGGAAGGGTAGAGCGAGAGCGAACGAGAAGTACTACATTGCGGATGCCGATGAATTGAGGTGACGCGGGATGAATTTGCAGGTGATATCAAGCGTAGGATTGATGAGCGATAAGAACGACAAGGAGCCTGGCGTAATGTCGTAGTATGTTCGACGTGAGACGAGGAGTGGGGAAACATAGAAAACCGGAGGGGGTTGAAAAATGCACAAAGGAGGGAATGGGCATATGTCGTGGGTAATAATGATCGATTGGAGATATAAGCGGAAATTTGTTTTGCGCACGTCCACGTCGCATAGGAGCGTCACACAGAGGCCTTGCTGTGGCCATTACCATTGGAGTGGTGGTACAAACCGTCCCCAGAGAGCTCTCCCTTAGAATCTAGACGTCGCTGACGTTGCCAGGAGTCAGAATCGCGAGCGATATGGTCGCCAGGAGGAGAACGTCGCTTTCCGAGTATCGAGGTCATTGATGACGAGAGGACAGCTCCTACCGGGGAGGCGCGTTCTAGCTTCTCCCGTCGGTGATCTTCCGGATCCGAAGACGTGGCGAGGTTGGACGGAGGACCATCCACAACAGTGCTATCTGATTCATGGAGAGACGTATTCGTCCCATCCTTCTCAGGAGTAGCGCCTGCGTTAGGGAAGGGCGGAGAATGTGAGGGGGCCCTGTCAGATGGATCGAGTGGTCGCAGAGGGGCGGGGGATGAGTGCGCCGAATGATTAGATGGCGAGTGCGACCGATTTAGTGGCCATGACCGTTCATGAGACGAGGAATGATTCGGATCGATAAAATTAGAGTGGCCATCTTGTGGAGAAGGAGATCGTGAGGGAGAGAACGAGGGAGTACGCCGCCGAGCTCGTGACTCGCGAGCCTTGGCACGGTTGCGGTGGTCGCCTGAGCTCCCCTCACTTCGAATATCACTGATAAGTTGAAGCTGGCTGGGAGGAGCGTACCGGAACTCCCGGTGGCCATCATCCCTCGACCACTCGGCACGCGGAAGTCCGTCTTGGTTTGATTCCTTATCGCGATTAAGGAACAGCGGTCTCCCATTCATAATGGGACCCACCGTGGACCCAAACAATTGAGCTGGGGTCTCTCGCTCGTTCTCAATGACAGTACGTTGGAACGAATTGTTCAGTCTGGAATTAGTACCGGACAAGTCGGAAGAATGCACGTAGTGAGGCGGAGCCGATTCCAAAGACCGGGTGTCAGAACGTGGTCCCTGTACGAACTGTGGGGTCGAGCGGCCAGATAATCCAGAAGTGTCTGTCGTATTTCGTCTTTCAACTCGCTTCATCTTTTTCCGGCATCTAGTTAAGTTGTCAGAACACGCGATGCACACAACAAGGGCCCCAATACGGACCGATCGCAAACAGTGCCCGGGCCTGAGAGAAATATCAATGGGATAGGTTCTTAGATAAAACAATAAAACCCACCGGCAGGGCCTGGACCCCATTTTTCCACAGAACGTCCGTCTTTGTGACGCCCAGGAAGACCACACTGACTGCACGTTCTCTCCCCAATTTGGGTAAGCCTCCTCCCGTTGTTTTCTGGTTGTCGTTGAGCCTCCGCCACCGCCGCCATACTGTCTGGCCCATGCAATGGAGCGAAAGCAATATTGTGATCACGTGGTGGGGGAATAGGGGACCTTTGTGGAGAGGGAGGGGCATGGAGAGCGGGGAGTGGGGGCGTGATTGATTCTGGGAAGGACGCCGATAGTCCTGAGTCAAGGGGTGAGAAGAAAGAGGGATTTGGGGTTGGTGCAATCGTTTTATATCATTAGGTGGCGCGGGGATGATAGGGTCGATGTGTTCGCCTAGAGGTTGAGGAACACGATGGGCGAGTGTGCGCATCTGGCCATGTTGGTTGGAATTATTTCGAAGTTTGGGGCGTTCATGCGAAGAGTCTTGATTCGGGGCGCTATATTGCTGAAAAACACGGTCTGAGATATCTTGGGAGCCAGGATGCCGACGGAGACGAGATGGATCACGATCTGAAGGTTCGTCACCATCCGCGACGTTCAGGATCATTTCGTCCAAGCTCATGTTGTCATCGTCGTCTTCGTGTTTCCCTCCACGATCTCCACGTTGCGGAGGCGGCGGACGATCCTGGTCGGGGTCGGGAGGATATGGAGGGTGGGATGAGGACTGCTGAGGATCTGAGGGTCGGCGAACATGGCGGTGGGCTTCATGGGTATCTCCGGCGTGGCTAGGCGCCTGCCATTGTGGGTTGTGATTCGCATCCGGAATCATTATACTTGTGTGGGATTGGAGCTCGTGTAACGGGTTCACAGATTGAAGGTTCCGTTGAGGGTAAGAAGCCTAGGCAAAGAATGAGGAGGGATGAGTGACGAGAGGCGGCTGGGCTGTAGGGGGATAGCATCACCCTGGGCCCATGATTCAGCTCAGGTCTGTCGACTGGAGGCAGTGGAAATTGTTGTCCAATGGTCTGAGCAAGCGCCTATTGAGAGGATGAGCGGGACCATGGGGAGTTAAGAGTGATGCGTACCGAAGTGTCGCCCAAATTAAGACCAAAGCGCTCGGCGAGCGCTCTCGAAATTTGAACTGCACTGATCAGATGATTCTCGAGATTTCTGAGGAGGACCGCCTCGTGCTCGTGAGGTGCAGAGGAGGTTGCCATGACTCTAGAGGACCGAGGATGATGAGCGGAGAGTGAAAAGGCGGCGCATCACTGCTTCCGTTCCGGCGACTGCCGCACGATACAAGTCAACCTTTGCCTTGCGGACACTCCTTGCCTTACCCAGGTCGGTGGGCATTTTAAGATGAGCAAGAACGTAGCCCTGAACGAGCGCCATCTTTAATTATTTTTTTTTTTTCGTGAGTTTTTCTACTGTAGGCGACCATGGCCACGAGGCATCCCGATTAGGATATGCATGCGTTCTCCGCCACCAATGCCTCGTGTTCTACATCCTTCCAATCTCTCGATTTCCTGGCGCTCCTCATTCGTAGCCTCTTCCCTCAGCCATGTCCTACTCGGCGCCAAAAACAATGCGCCCCGCGAATCGTGGATTTCCTCCAGGTAGGCGTCTCCGGAGCTGATATCCCCTTCCTATCGCCTCCTGCAAACTCACGTGTTGTCTGGCCCAGGTCCTACCACTTCTCCATCCCACACCATGGATTCCGTCACCCAGGAACGCGACCAGATGCGTGGCAATGTTGGGTTGTCAATCCATTTGATGAACCAGTGACACCTCAGTCAGCCAATCGCAGAAAGGGGATATCCCTCAATGCCCCAAGAGAGCATACAGAGTCCTTTCCAACTGCTCCCCTAGGCGATCCTTTCCCCCGTTCGGCCGGTCCGAATATCTCGTATGCATCTCTTTCCCTTTGTTGGGCGTTCTATCTCGAGCTCACTATATATACTGTGGTCTCTAACAGCTCAGAGATCCCATCCAATCCGAGCTACGCAGATTCTTCCCCTAGACCGAAGACCCCTCCGCCGCCTGCAGGCATCTTACGCCCCCCCTTCCCGCACCATCTCTTCCGGCGACCCCCACCAAAAATCCATTCCAAGCGCGAGTGCAAATGCACAGTACACAATCATATGCACATCCGAAACCTGTCCTTCGTGTCCCCCCCCCCACATTCACCTCTTCATCTTCCATTCCTCGTGAGTCCCTCTGGATGGGCCCTACGAATTCCGGCTCGTCGCAGACTCTCTCCATGAGATCATCTGTGGAAGGCGGTGACGCAAGTGTTGACGCCACCACACTGCCGCAGACGTGGTCCACGGGTGCTCACGACGATTCAAATACTGCGCATCGGGAGGAGGAAATTGACCTCGAGGCGGGGAAGGTGTCTCCCACACCCTCCCCTATTGACGCAACAGCATATTCATTTGCCACATATCAGCGCGCCCAACGTGCCATGGCAGTTTCGGTAGAGGCCAAGACAAATGGGCAATCCCCCCAGCGGTATTATGCCCATGATGAACTGGGATCAAACTTTGAACCTTTGCAGCACTTATCCTTGAGAACGGAAGACGTACCCCTCCCTGACTCTGACGAAGTTGATTCTCCTCATCCTCTTGGCGAAACCTCCCCATCACCTAGCCAACGTTTCCATCCAACCCAATCTTCTCTGCATCGCCGGCCAACAGACCTCGTTATTGCCCCATCATCTCCCGATGCGCTGGACCTTGTTGTCCAGCCATCGAGTGCAAAGAATCTCACCAACCATAGAGATTTGCCGGTTGCACGAGAAAGAAAGCTACCTACCCCTCCCGCCTCTCGGGAACTTGCGAACCCACCCAATCTTTCCGCAACGTCACCCACTACGCTCTCAAACGGGCCCAGTGTTAGCGCTAATCACCAGAGTCCATCGCAGGCTAACAGCATTGAGGCACTGTCCCATACCCCCCTGGCTTCTGATAAAGAGGACACTCCCGCCCGTCCCCTCCAAAATTACCCACCGTCCCCAGTAGCTCCCCGAGTTCCGCCCTCTCCGCTCGCCCACGAGGATGCCACACCGGCAGACACCAGACTGTTGGATAATAGCCCGGCTGGACATGCCTCTGGAAATGCCCCAATCCATTCCGGTTCTCCGCGAGATAGTGCAATAAAACCAGGTCCCATTCCTGATCGTAGTCTCCCTCTGCGAGAGGATGATTACCGCTCTCGCTCTGCCCGCCCCCAGCAGGCTTACGCTCCAAGCATGGACTGGTATCAGCACCCTTTATATGGCCAACTTGAATATGTACCCGATTTTGTCTATCTAGATCACCCTGGTTTTCGCTCCTCCGGATCCCCAACACCCTCATCTACTATCATGAACAATGGAACCGATCAAGAATTAAGTATGACGACACCCCGCTCCCCTCTAACGAGTTTACCGGCCTATGATTATCCCCAAGAGCGGTATCGTGAGGATGACCCCTCAAGGCCGAGCCCAGATCTCGGGCACAATTTGATCCGGCTGAAGTCCAGCACGCCCTGTGGGTTTTGGAGGTTGGTTGTCATCGACGCTGGATGGGTACATTGCTGATTCTCCACCCTTGCGCAATGTCTAGCAACAAAGGGCTCTGTTCGCCCCCCAGCCACGACCTCATTATGTTCAAACATCGAATCCGCCAACTTTCGAAGTGGCGCAGACCGAGGATCGTGAGCGTCCAGCATCAAGCACATCTAGTCACAATCAGTATTCGCACGTTAGACCAGATGCCCCAGTCCCACCTACTCCCCAATCCGGACCTATATCCACTATACCGACACCGTATCCGGTAGTGTTTTCGCCACCTTACACTCATCGACCTGACCAATTGCGTAGCATGCACCATTATTCGCAGCCTCTTCCTGCTCGTCGAACGTATTTCCCTGGTGGACCTCGTATATTCCCACCGTCTCTTCCCTCTACAGCCATGTCGTCGCCTTTTGCAACTCCAATCAACCCCTTCCTTCCTCCCGTGAGGCCGACCAGTACTGTGGTTTCCAGTCCATCTCACCACCCGATCCCGCTACCTATAAGACGACGACCTCGCACTTTGTCGAAGCTCAAAGTTCGCAAAGGGCATCCCCCACCAAGAGTCGCAAGTACTTTGCCGCCGAGCTCGGATACAGTTGATGATGTTTCGAATGATGAAGAGGATGAAGGAGATTTGACGGAAGGTCGGGTTCAGCCTAGCATCGCCACTGGGGAGGAAGATGAGGAGAGTGACGTCTGGATTAATGAAGACAAGGATGATCGGTTGGACGTCGAGTACCATCCTTCACATATCTCCAGTGTGGCAAAGAGGCGAAGGCGCTTCCAAGAAAAATGGGAGGAATTGGTTGGACTCGTGAGTGGCATTTGGATGCCCGCATCTGATCGGTGTTCTTCACTAACTAATTGGTTCTTAATGTTATAGTTTAAGATCCTTGATCGTGACACGGACGCAACAATGTTGCTGTTCGCTGCGCAGCATGATATTAGTCCGCCCAATACCCAGGTGCTTGCCTCTAGGGCCATTCGTCGCACTCCGGCTCTGATGGCCAGCGCCATAAAGCACGCACTGCATTTTCTCACATATCGTCAAGTCGCAGACGTATCAAGCTAGAGGAGACGCTTCTCGAGAAGAGACGCCAAGATCAACTTGATTCGGGCCTCTCGGAAACCTCAGACATGCAGAGGACGCTAGCGAATATCGAAGCCATGGCCCTCCGTGCGGAAAACCAGGGCGGAGAGGCCGGGCTAAGGACGGCACTGCGTGCGACTCTTGATGGTTTAAGACAAATGCAGAAGTGAGTGCTTTCAATGTATTCGAGAATCCTTCAACTGATTTTCGATTGACCTGCTAGGATCAATGAGGAACGGGAGAACAGGCGGCGGGATGAGGCTGCGAGACAGCGCCGCGAGGCTGCCCATATCGAAGAACTCCTCCAATCAGCGCTTTCTGGAAACGCGCGGCAGTAATCCTCCATTCTAAACAATCGGACGCTGTATTCAGACCGTCGGCGTTAACGTTCATTCACCGCGTTTTAGCGGGGGTATCATATAAACATCGTGCTCTATTGTGATTGATGCTGCATCAATTGATTTGTTTGCGTATAGTCCTTGCCTATAATGCGTGGACTACGATGAGTTTACTTGGTGAATCACGTTCCGGAGTCCAAAATGGGTCTGGATTCTCGGTGAGAGCATACAATGCACAAGAAAACCTCCAAAATCAGTGTTGTCAATAGCATTGACCCCTCAGTGGGTCAAAGGGTCAATGTATATGAGTAGCTTGGAATTGGTCTCAGGCAACGAGTACATCAGGCTGTTCAATATCATCTGCAATGTGTTATCCTTGAGGATAATTCTATTCACCACCCCCCTTCTGCAGAGCACCTGCAAGTGTTATTTGAGGCAGTACAGGGCGTGAAACTTCTGGCTTGTGGGGTGGTACGGTGTTGGAAGGATAAATCCCTACACCATAGAAACTGGGTCTTGCAGAGTCAAGTGGCTGTACCTATAGCCGGCCGAGACGGTACAAAGAAGGGGATGAGTGGTGATCAGGAGTCACATGATCAGAAAACCTCGCCATGGATGCCCACACATCAGAAAGTCACAGAACTCATAAAAGACACAACTAGACCACATGAACCCCTTAGAGGCAGTAACAACTTTTATCACAACCAGAGTGCTATTGGTGACACAATTTTGGGGAGAACTCTATTGATCGGATCAAATGCATTCACGACAAAATCCCAAGCCGTCCACACATCAGATAGCTACGGAACTGAAGAAAGACACAACTAGACCATTGCATGAAACCCTTACATGTATCAGAAAAACAATGATAATCATGGTCTCAGCGCTATTGGTGACACAATTTTGGGCGGAACTCAATTGATCGGTCCCAAAAGCATGCTTGACAAAACCGTCTCTTTCAGAGTCGAGGATATTTGCTGACTAAGCACACCACCACTCAGCGGGTGCTTGGCAGAGGGGGGGTGGTACCGGGGGCTGGGGGCGGTGAATAGAATTATCCAACCTAACTCACTAAATAATACTTGTCCAAGCCCCCCCCCGAAAAAAGAAAAAACCCTGAAGCCCTTTCAACACATGTACACCCAAGGTCATTGCCGCGAAGCGGCTCCCAACTTCCCAAGTCTAGTCGCTACGCGGTATTATAAAAGAGAATTCCTCCTCTCCCCCAAGTCTAGTCGCGCTTGTCTCCGATGTTGCATCTCTCGGCCGTTGCCGTGGAGAGCACGTTGAGTCGAGTCACTGAAATGACACCGCGTGACTCAATTTATGAGTGAGTCCAATCGAAAGTGGCGGTAAGACGTTTAGGCTACTATGTTATCGCCTATCGCATTGGCCTCCGGCAACCACGAGCCTTGAACTCGGTAATTGGAAGGACCGTCAGCCCTCACGGTAGCACATGGGCCGATAATCCCCTTGGGGTATGTAATAAACGACTCCTGGCTTTACCGAGGGACTCCCACATGGGCGTCGAGTAACCGAACGAGGTTCAGGGCATCGACGCCGGGAATGGTCCCACAGTGGATACGTACGGTCACACGGTCACATCCAGTTGCGGGGTCGGATCCCAACAGATGCCCAGATCTCATCATGTCGTGCTTCCCCTATGATCTCAAGTATTTCTCTCTGTTTTTTTCTTATTGCGGAGTTTTGCGACCGGGCGCCAACCTTTTGAGCCATGTGTGAGGGGTGAAAATGGTGAGCGTGATCATCGATAGGGTGTAAAAATTGCCCTAAATCACTACAGTAAGTCACGGTGGAGGGGAGATAACCTCGAAGCGACACTTCCACATGCACCTCACAGGATTTGCTTCCGCTGGTTCTTATTTTATGGTTCGCCGCAATGTGCACTCACCGTCCGTTCTTCCTCCACTTCTTTGTGACTCTCCAACCCGGGTAAGAGGCTGCCCATCCTACCAGTGAAGCTCCCTCTTTGACTTCCAATCGTGTACCCCAGAGGACCTGATCCTGTGGAACACGAGCTCGCCGCCATGCTTGAGATTGATCATGAAAAGGTTGAACACGAAAAGGAGGAGAGGCCCAGCCTGGATGTGCATGTCAGCTCTCTCTCGGATTCAGGCCCAGAATACGCCTCCGATGGCGATATTTGGGTGTATCCTACCGAGGAGGAGAGAAGCGGGCCCTTTGCCCTCAGGCGTATCCCGGATAAAATGTGACTAGCGTTGTCCTCTGCTTACAGAACTTGGGTCATGCTAATGTGGTGTCCCCCTCTAGACCGTGGTCAGCTTATCTGATCGGAATTGTAGAGATGGCAGAACGCTTTTCCTACTACGTATGTCCACTCGAGCAGTTTTTCAAGTCAAGGCTCTGACTTGCAGTGTTCCTTCATGCGCAGGGATCAACTGCCGTCTTTACCAATTTCATGTGTGTAAAAATTGCCTGGCGGCCTGAGTGGTGACATTAACGTTCCCTGTCCTTAACAGCCAGCGTCCCCTGCCTGCAGGCTCTCGCACCGGGGCCGGAGGCAAATACCGCACATCTGGAGCACTTGGTCTTGGCACGCAAGCCAGTCAGGGGTTGACCACCTTCAACACATTCTGTACGTTTCCTGTCGCAGACTGCGACCCGTGTGACCCATCTGCTGGTTTCCAGGGGTTTATGTCATTCCCTTGTTCGGCGCCTACATCGCAGACACTAAACTCGGAAGGTACAAGACAATTTGCTGGGCAGTCGCTATCGCCGTGGTCGGCCATATTCTCTTGATCATTTCTGCCATTCCCACTGTTATCGACAAGCCTCACGCCGCTGTCGGCGTATTCAGCCTTGCTATTATTATCATGGGAATCGGGAGTGAGTCTTGGATCAGCTATATCCATGGTTGCACAAGTGCTTACAAGGCAGTCAATCTGCAGCCGGAGGTTTCAAGTCCAATGTCTCGCCTTTAGTAGCTGAACAATATAAAGTCACTGCTCAACGAGTCAAGACCTTACCCGATGGTACTCGCGTCATTATTGATCCTGCGCTTACTACGGCCGTATGTGACCATCGTCTCGCGTATCAGCTGATTAACGGCTGAGCATGAATGTCGTACTAGCGCATTTACTTATATTTTTACCTACTCATCAATGGTAAGGCAAGGTCCCGATTCAAGACTCAACGTTATTGATTGTTTCCTCCTGCCAGTTGGCGCCTTGGGGGGACAGATAGGCATGACGTACGCTGAAAAATATGTCGGTTTCTGGTTGGCCTATACACTCCCAACAGTGTTCTTCCTGCTCGCGCCTATCGTGCTATTTTTGGGACGAAATATGTATCAGCGTTCTCCACCCAATCGCTCCATTCTGGCTGATGCCCTTCACGTTTGGGGCACAGCCCTTCATGGAACTTGGAGCCTTAATCCCCTGAAAACACTAAGGAATTGGAGACGTCCCGATTTCTGGGAGAAGGCGAAACCATCTAAGATCATGAGTGGTGGTGGTCCGAGTGGGACAGGCGAACGACCTGCCTGGCTTCACTTTGATGACGTGTTTGTGGACGAGGTCAAGCGTGGCTTTAAAGCCTGCCAGGTCTTCGTGTTCTACCCGTTCTATTGTGCGTTACTCTCGTTTTACTTCTTCGATGATCATAAGCTCATCGGCCTATGCAGGGATCGCATACAACCAAATCAACAACAGTAAGGATAATTGACTCTCGTAATCGTCAGCCTGGTCTCCATTGATTCTTGTATAGATTTAACTTCCCAAGCGGCGACAATGGCAGTACACGGAGTACCAAACGATGTTATCAACAATTTGGACCCGTTCGCGCTCATTATCTTTATTCCGGTATGCTTCTCGTCCTGCAGCTGAAAACTTCCTTGACACATATTCCCTAGATATGCGACTACGTCTTTTATCCATTCTTGTACCGTATTGGTGTCCGCTTCACCCCAATCAAGCGAATTTTTACTGGATTTATGACGGGAACCGCGGCCATGATCTGGTCCCTCGTCGTCCAGATCTACATCTACAGGGAATCCCCCTGCGGCAACCAGGCAGACAATTGCGGCGATAAATATGCGAACTTGAACGTGTGGATCCAGACTGGCTCCTATGTCCTCATGTGAGATTTGCGCGATGCCAGTTCCGAAATATTGATCCATTCCCTCCGTCCTTGTATCTTCTTAGCGCCTTTTCAGAGATTTTTGCCAGCATTACCGGTTTAGAATACGCGTTTACGAAGGCTCCCAAACGCATGCGCTCCCTCGTCGTGAGCCTCTTCTTGTTCACATCTGCGATTGCTGCCGCTATCGGGGAGGCGCTGAACCCCTTGGCTGCGGATCCCCTTTTGGTCTGTAAGTATCCATTCTCTGCCTCTACTATTCACACCCCTGCACCCTCTGAATCTTCGTCTGTTTTCATTCCTTCCAGGGAACTATGGTGCCGCTGCGATCATCAGTGGTGTCGCAGGTATCGCTTTCTGGATCTGTTTCCGTCACCTGGACAAGGAGGAAGACGCTTTGAATTTGATCGGGGCAAAGCAAGCAGAAGACACCATGACGGGCACGGAACGATTGCGCGCTGATCTTCTGATGAGGGCAGAGGCTTCAATGGCTTGAAGAGTTTAGTGGGATACATTATGATTTCTTCTTTGGAATGCACGCTGGATTCATGGGGGGAATGTGTTGGAATTGGGGATGGGTGAGCTAACGCTCATCGCTTAGTCACCATATCCTCTAGATAGTCCCTCTGGTGTACTGAAGTTCCTTCTCTGATCAAATGCTCTATCTTTCCTCTTGCTGTGTGACTCTAAGTGACTGATTCTTCAATAGAATGTGTTTCCTGTGTATAAGATTCACTTAGCCAGTACAGTGGTGGCATTGTTGAGGCCAAAAAGGATGGGTGGAAGATTGCCAGCGGAATTGATATTCATGTAGAACAGTTACATGTTGCGTTTACTGCCCATGCCCACCTATTGTTCATTCATGCAGACATCGCAGAAGGCCGTGAAGGGGGTGTATGGCGGTTCGATACGGTGTGTCACGTGCGCTGCCGTCGCAGTCGGCACTAGGCCGCTCTATATATACATAGGTATCATGACACTCACTGTGACTCTGCACACACGAGTCTATAATCAAGGCATCGGTCCCAATTGGTTGGCAAATGAATATGTGAGAGAATGGGCTAGTGCTCAGGAAAGGCACCTGTGAAAGCCAATGGATCGCCACACATCAGGAACTCGATTCGCGGTACAGTCGTGGACCGCCAAACTCGTAAAACTCTCTGGAGCCTGATCCATTGACTTCAGGGATTTGGAAACATGAGATTCAGACTCTCCTTGCTGCAAGGATTCCAAAAATGCCTTATTTGAGTTTTTCTGACCACTTTTTGGATTGGCTAATTTTTGGTGCCAAATTTTCTTTTTTTTTAGGCCTCCAGGGCTTTGGAAAGTCTGATTGAGCTTAATTTATTCAAGGGGTTTATAAAGATTGTTCTCTTACTCTTTGACTTCATTGTCATTGGGTCTGTCCAAGTCTTTGTCTTCAAGGACAACGGAGTGGGTCCGCTGAGTCCAATCATCATTTTTGGTGAACTGGCCACTATAGTATAGTATAGAGGGCATAACGCAGTAGAGGCAGTCCTAGCAGGATATACAGCAATGATACCTTGAGACGCCTCCTAATGCTGGCCGTGAAAGCCTATTGGGGTATTGAATATGACGGCGATTCGTGATAGGGCTGTGTTCGTGAAGTCCCAGGACCCCTGACACTTAGGTTGGAACCTAGAACGCAAAAACCCCAAATCTGGGGGTCTCCTCCCGGTGTAAATATGCCAAAAATGCCCCCAATTTTCCCGGTGGGGTGTTCCAGGTTCCAAAATGGGTCGGGATTCCCAGTGAAAGCGTGCTATGTACCAAAAAAAATCTCCAAAAAATCTCCAAAATCACCCAGAAGTTGCTGCCTGGCAAATGATGAACATTCCGGTCATTCTGTTCACAAAGAACCATCCCCATCTTCACCAACACTTCCCTCGTCTGCTTGAGCCCCCCTCTCCCTCCCCTTTCAAGTCTCAAGCGGTTTTACTGCCATCACGATAGAGCTGGAGAAATATTGAATTTGTGCGCGGCATGACCGGGACCATGCCTCCAAATGTGGTGGTACATGATAGAAGTCACATGTCCAGGATAGGGAAGGAGGTCCCAAGACATTACTGAGAATACTGATGCTTGTATTGGGGGTAGACTTGCCAGTTGTACCAACATTGTGCCAAAGCTATCAAGAATAACGAAGTACAGGAAAAAAGTAGCTGCCCAAAGAAGTGCTAATGATACTTCAATGATGCTTGTAAATCATCTGGGCCACAGAAGAAGAATCATAGATGTCTGCATCATATAAAAAGACGCCTCACAGTACATGGAACCCATTCCACCTCGTCCCAACAATTAAGTCTACCACCACCTGCACCAAACTCCTGGTGCTGTGTGTCATGTAGTTTCGCACCGTAGCACCACTCCCGGCAGATACCTCATTTCTCCGAGAAATAACTGAAAAAGAGAAATGAGTTATCTTGCCGAACGACTGGCACAACTTGTGTTGTGCCTTGTTGTTTCCGAGAATTTATCGACTCTCGTCTCAAGGAAAGGGTTGTTTGTGAAGTACTCCAGAGGTACCAATCCTTAGGTATAAACATGCAAATATAATGTAATACATGGAATTGAGGAACAAATGATAAAATTGGAAGGGACTACAAACTGAACCAAGCCTACACTACAGCAAATTTTAGTTTGACCCGCTCAGTACACCCATGTTCTCTTTGTTGACATCAGTATTCACATGCCATGTGAATACTGATGTCAACAAAAAGAATTCGGGTGTACCGAGCAAGTCAAACTAAAATTTGCTGTAGTGTAGGCTTGGTTCAGTTTGTAGTCCCTTCCAATTTTATCATTTGTTCCTCAATTCCATGTATTACATTATATTTGCATGTTTACACCTAAGGATTGGTACCTCTGGAGTACTTCACAAACAACCCTTTCCTTGAGACGAGAGTCGATAAATTCTCGGAAACAACAAGGCACAACACAAGTTGTGCCAGTCGTTCGGCAAGATAACTCATTTCTCTTTTTCGGTTATTTCTCGGAGAAATGAGGTATCTGCCGAATGAATGGTAGAGTCTGCACTCCGGGGGATCTGTGCTCAGTGAGAAATTTCTGCCCTGAACTCCCGGGAACCGTGCTCAGTGGGGTCCAGAATCCCAAAAAAATTCCGGTGGAGCGTTCTGGCTTCCAACCTAAGTGTCAGGGGTCCTGAGTCCCCACGTTCAGGAATGGTTCTTGTAATTCGCAACCAGTTCGCACTAGGGAAAAGTCCTGCCAAGGCCATTCACTGGCTACCCTTGTTTGATCCACCCCAGATCATCGTTCTCGCGTACGTAATCTATTTATATGGGGACGTGGTTGCGTGCCCCTCATCTGGGTAAAAATGACTACGCCAGTTCTTCCTGGGCAATTGTCCTGGGCTGCTGTGGCCCCCAGGTTTGTCGCCATTGACGATCGTACCCGAGGCGGTTTGAGCACCTCCACTTTCGAGGCTGCAACGGCACCTTCCGGCCAACTTGGCGGCAGGTTTTCTGGTTTCATCGGTAAACTACTTTTCTCTCTTGAGGCCTCTCGTAGTTGGACTTCCATGCGTTCATAGATACAACCACCGTCGGCTATGCTGGTTTTACATCGCGCTCTCTCAGGCCTTTTCCCGTCAGCCTCTCTTCCCCCGAGCATTCTGGGATCACTTTAAGCTTCATTGCTACTCCACCGGCTTCACTGTCCCATCTCACCTCAGCCCACTTCGAGAGTATCCATCTTGCGCACAATCAGCACCCCCACATCCACCAGGCGCACACTGTCACTGCTGTTCATCTCGCCCAGAGGACCCATCAGGCTCATTTAGCCCAAGTCCGTGCCCCCTCCAATCCTCCGAACGCAGGTGCGCCTGGTGGCGGCAAACACGGAATAACGAGCTACATCCTCTCGTTTAAAACCGGGGAGGTCCTGAAGCAACGCAAAAATGGCGTCCGCACAAGCACGATTTCGTATCAGTTAGCATTTGATGTCAATCCCGGTGCGCCGACTGGCGATATGCTGTGGACCAGTAAACCCATCACGATTGAGGCCCCGTGGTCATCCTTCGTGCCGACGTATCGCGGAAAGCGTGTTTCCTCCAAGAGTGTCCTACCATTCGATCCATCCCAAATCAAAGAGGTCACTTTCATAGCACGAAGTTACTTCAAGGCAAGTGTGACGGTTTCCCACCCCCATCTTTTCAATTCTGAAGCTTTGTTATCAGGAGCAATCCGGGCCTTTCGAGCTTTACATCATGTCCATGGATGCGTTGCCCCGTAACCACGAGTTCGACCCCGCACTCGCTCCACTCCGTCGATACGTGGGTACCGTCTCTCCCTTTGTGAAATATGTGAAGAAGATACGGACATATTTTCGTCAATTATGGGAACGGCTTACTGGGTCAAGAGGCTGGAATCCTGCGGTGTAGGTTTGCATAATGGGCGACGCTATCGTTATGCAGGTGCTACGAACAGCCTCACGAAAGGTTACCCTCGATAAAACACGATACACAATGGACTTCGAATTACAATGCTATGACAATCTTACATTCCAACTTAACTAAGAACTCTCGGTGAATGAGGCTCCGAAAAAAACCCGAGAGAACACGCCGCTTCAGTGAGGTTTCTTCGCAATCTCAAATGGATGCCCAGGATATCCACCACACGTTACGGAGATTGCTCTGGTTTTCTGCGTCACCACTGGGATTCCTAGGGAGTTTGCCTTGTAGCCTAACAGTCCACATCCGCCTTGCGGATCTGTCCCTTCTTCATCCGTTATGCCGTACTATACGAGCATCAATCTCTCATGCGGAATAGGATCTGCGCGGAAATATCTTACCCAATAAATGCCCCCCTTTGCTTCGATGTCGTTTCGAATAAGAAAGCGGAATGGAGGGGTCGTATCGCACGGTAGCAATGTGGTAAAGTAGGGACCAGTTGGATCATTAACATTGCTTATGGCGATACATTTTCCCTTGGACGGCACGTAAACACGACCTGGTGGGCATGCATCTCAGCTACATGGATTGGAATCTAAAAGAACTCAATGTCACCTACCGTTCGTATCTATCAGTTTGCCCGGCCCTTGATCTTGCAGAGTGGCGCATTTCTAGAGTGGGTTATGAGCAATGCGCATTCACCAACGCAGATCACATACATCAAGGCATGAAGGTAGCGCCTACCTGAAATTCTATGCGTAAGGGGTTCTGTTTATTGCCGATATAACTGATCGAGTCTTCGGAGTTCACAGTGAACGACGTGAATACACCTAGACATAAGGATATTTGCTTTTTGTCATGGACGAGAGTTCATTTCAATGTACCAGTAACGTTGGCAGCAAGATATCCGCGCTTGAACGGGGTACAGTCTTCCGTACGAGACAACACTTCGAGGGCATCAGTCAAGGCCACCATGCCAATGAGAGCGGTGAGGGATGCCAGGGTGGAGAAGAAATGCATATTTTAGCCTGGGGGGGATAGAGAGAGGTGCGCTGCATCCCACACATAATAACCAGTATTTATGGTTGGCATCTGGGAATACGTAAATTAAAGTCAGCGGGAAACTATGCTATGTACATAACACTTAATACACTCAATCGAACTGGGAAACACACCGCTTAACTCCTAAACAGCATAAAATAGGTAACTTCCGAGAGGTAGTCTAGACATCAACGGCCGGTGATGGCAGCGTGTCCACCTCAAGCCTCGAGGTGCAGGCCTAACATCCTCGAAGGAAACATCTCCAAATGACATAATTTGCCAGCGCGGATCAGTCCAGGGGTCTTCAAGAGCTTTTTCGATCGATTGTCGTGACTTGCTGTATCACACGGCTGCAATGCCGGAAGCAAACCTCTTACGTAAGTTTTTATACTCAATCATGGCCAGTCTGTCTACCGAACCACACTACATAGGAATAGATGTGTGAGTCTGAAGTGGAATCGTCCTACAGCCGATCTTCCACGATCTTCACCATGGTAATAGCGGCACCGGCTCAGTGCGAGCTGCGTTGGTGAGCCATGCAGGCACCATCGCAGCGACATTCTCGCAGCCCATAAGGACTTGGCGCGATCCAAATGATTCCAACATATTCGAGCAGTCTACAACTGACATCTGGGCTGCCATTGGGAAGTGCACTCGAGGGGTGCTGGAGGTGGCAAGAATTGATCCCTCTCCGTCAAAGGCATTGGGTTCGATGCTACCTGCTCTTTGGCAGTCATAGATCTTCAAGGAACACCTGTAACTGTTACCAACGGCCCGAATATTGGAGAGCCTGGAGAGAGGAACGTCATTCTATGGGCTGATCATCGAGCGTACGAGGAAGCCAAGCTGATCAATTCCACTGGATCTGACGTGCTGAAGTACGTGGGTGGGGTAATGAGCGTAGGTTTGAAACTTCGGAGATAAGGACATCCCTGATGATTTTATGCGAATAGCTCGAGATGGAAATCCCCAAGACGCTGTGGTTAAAGAATCACATAGCGCCCAATCGTTTTTCGCAATGCCAGTTTTTTGACTTACCAGATTACCGTAAGTTCATCTTTCTCCTGCATCGCCATTGATCCTGTTCATCTGCAAAGTTTATTTTGCCCTTGGGAGTCACATTCAAGGCCACGGGAGATCAAGCGCGCTCAAACTGCTCGCTTGTTTGTAAATATTCTTTCGTCCCCCCAGGTGGATGGGACAGGAAATTTCTGCATCTGATCGGTCTCGGCTCTCTCGTCGACGATGGCTGCAGACGGTTGGGAGGGCATCCGGGTCAAAACGGTAGCAAGGTCCTCACTGCCGGTCTCCCGATCGCCAACGGACTAACAGAAAGAGCTGCTGCCGAACTTGGCCTCAAGCAGGGTACCCCTGTGGGCGGCGGCGTCATCGATGCGTAAGTTCAATTGTCCTGGCCGAAAGAACTGCTGTCGATAATAATATCCATTTTGTCCATCATTTAGATACGCCGGGTGGATTGGCACAGTTGCCGCGCGCTCTTCCACCGGACCGGATAAGGGACTTAGTAAGGCTCCATCGTTAAGCGAGTCCAGGCATCGTTTAGCCGTTGTCGCAGGCACCAGCACATGCCACGTGATCCAGGTAAGCGCCCGAGAGATACGAGGTGTAGGACCACCTGTGACCATCGATGTAGAATCCTGAGGGTATATTTGTCCCTGGGGTTTGGGGCCCCTATCAGGTCAGTCACGTCGGGGTTTCCATGGCCTAAGGCCACTGGGCTCACTGTCTGTTTGGAGAATGCGATATTTCCGGGTTGGTGGATGAACGAAGGGGGGCAGAGCTCTACTGGACAGGTAATGGAGTTTTGACTACATCTGTAAACCTGGATTCATGACCATTATTATTGGAAGCTCATAGATTTCGTCATCACGACCCATCCCGCGTATTCAGAGCTCCAATCCATGGCCAAAGACACTAATAAACAGGTCCATGTTATTCTCTCCGAGACGCTTGAGAGACTAAGAGTCGAAGCTGCCATTGCACAAGGAAAGGGTGCGAAAACCTTCAGCTTGACGGAGCTCACGAAGGATTTACATTTCTATCCCGATTTGCGTGGTATGGCGTCATTTCAATTTCCCTTTTCTGCACGACTGAGGCTCGTCAACAGGAAATCGTTCCCCATTAGCTGACGCTAAGATGAGGGGATCCTTTGTCGGACTTTCTCTCGACACCAGCCTCAACGATCTCGCCCTAAAATTCAATGTTACCCTCGAAGTTCGTGTCTCTCGTCTTTCCATTCCCAGTGCTCTCACGCCCCGGGCTTGCACTGTGGACAGGCCATTGCTCTTCAAACTCGTCACATACTTGATCAGATGAATGCTCGTGGCTACGACGTCCAAGGCATATACATGAGTGGTGTGGCTTGATCCCGCTTATCTTCCACTACAGCTGCTCATCCTGCATGTATTGACATGGCTGACAGGCGGCCAAGCCACCAATACACCGTTGATGGAGCTCTTCTCCAAAGTGTGCAATATTCCCGTCATTCTCCCCTATTCGAATAGTGGTGCGGTCGTAGTGGGGTCCGCCATGCTTGGACGGTTTGCGGCAGAAGTAGCAACAGAACGCGGACACGTTCCACTGGAGACCCAAGAAATGGTGGCAAAGGCGAGCCATAACCATCGAGAACGGTTGTGGGAGATCATGGTATGAATCTCTTTCCTTCCACATATCACCCCGGTTCTCTGTTCTGTTCCTGATGCTGCGGTGTTACGTTACCTGGGCAGGTGGACATGACGAATCCTGGGGTGCAGATCCTTCCAACGGCCTCTTCTCGTGAAAAAAAGTTGCTGGAGGCGAAGTACAAGATCTTCAGAGAACAAATCGGCATCCAACGAAAATGGAGGGATGAAATGGCCGCCGCAGCTGGTGATGGTTAAAAAAATCTAGACTTGAGATGTATTGCTTGATTACATAATTTTTTGACATCAGTGTCATTGGCTTCACATCTCTGAGTATCGTCGCTAGGCAATTCTCCGTTAGTCTGGGATTTTTAATCTTGAGGTTCTGGCAGTCGTTCACTGGACATGTACAGGTATCTTTGAGCACTTTCTGCGTTGCCGTCATCCATTCTTCTGCTCGATTTAAATGGTTCGTCGTTGGCTTCCCACCGGGGAAATGTCAAGTTCGTTTGCCTCCGCCTCCGCGAACTCGTGGAAACTTCAGCCTCATGCATGTCCGAGGTATATGATCAAGATTCCTTGAGAACATTCACGGTGGGAATTGTTAGACGGCTGCTTGGGGGGAGCCGTTCTGCGGAGTTCTACTTATCGGGTGTCGAATATGATTCCTGCAAACGGAAATCTTCCAAGTTCTGCTTCCAACTGTTCCAACTTCTTCTCGGGGGATTCTTCCAAGTGGACTGGATTCAAAGTACCTTGCCCAAAGTGGGAAGCATATATGGCCCTGTGACTGGAGAATTCTAATGAACCGCGCGTTTCGACGGCGAACAATCTCTTGGTGATGAAACACGTTCCTCGGTCCTAAATTGGCCATGATTTTGGGACAAACTCGTCACAATTGGCCCTAAATCGGGGCGAACTATGCTCCAACTAGGAATATAAGTAGGACAGAAGTGCCTGATTCGTTCTCTCCAGCCGCATCCTCCCCCTCCTTCGTAGCTATCCCTTCATAATACTCGCAGGGTTCACCCCGGGCCGTTGTGTGTCTATTATACACCTTACCATACCGTACGTACTAACACTTGCCTCACCACGCGCGTGGGGGCCGGCTTATTCCCATCTTCACCCTCTCAGAGACCCTATAACTATCCAGAACAACCTCGCTGTATTCTTTGTCGTGTACAGGGCCCAAACTGACTCGCAGACGACTCCCGTGGGTCTCCTACCTGACTCTGCGCTGTCCCCCGATTTAATATTTTAAGCGATGCAGAAACACCTGAATTATCTCTACACGCAACTCCGTGCGTGATTGCTTTCCGCTTTGGTCCTATTGTACTGACGCTCTCACCTGTGGAAGATAAGCCATATTTTATCCTAAATTGGTGCATTCCGCCGCTTTCTTCTCTTATAACTGCTCTAACACGACCATGCTTCGCAGAACGCTACTAAACATGTCCACCGAACACGACCTCGATCTCGCTTCTCCTAACATAAACAGCAGCAGTCCAATCTCCCTTGTACATTCCCAGTCTCACAATTCTTCTAATCAATTAGAGCCTCTCGATTGCAATACATCTCTTCCTCCTGGCGACCCTCTGGCTGCCAATGATAAAGAGAGTCCACACGAAATATCGACATCACCCACACCTGCAATCCCTCCCAGAACACCTGTAGATTCGCCCCATAACTCTGAAAAATACGCCCATACCTCTGTTATTTCGCCGCTTTCTCCTCCCATTGCATCTCCGGGTGCCGAATACCCTGACTCCGCCCTCCCGGAGAGCCAGATCAAGAACGGCACAGAGCCACAGCCCCAAACGCAGCTAGATCCCCTCACGGCAGACGAAACCGGAAGCGGCGTCCATTCGGCTAACACCACGAAGACAAACAAATCCAGTAATCCGCTGCATAGTCCCGATACGAGCTTTTCGTCAAATGCCTCTGTCTCTATCACATCATCCCACCTCCTTACGCCCCCTCGTTCCACCTCAATCCCTTCGACCTCCACACCGTCTCTAGGAATTGGTGGAGGCAGTACAGGAGGCAAACGGAATGGCGGGGGGAGTGGAAATAGAAAGGCGTCAACCTCACATGGATCTCCTCTTTCGCAGATCATCTTGCACCCCTCATCTCCCCCTTCGCCTGTTTCTCCCACCCGCCCTGTCCCCAAGTCCAATAACAGCGATTTCACCCCCAGTGCCGCCGGTAATGCGGCCCCGACCGTGATGACCAGTCAACTATCCCTGCTTCAACAGGCGTACGCTGCGCAGCAAGCGACGCGATTGCAACAACGCGAGCTCCATGCTCAACTCAATCTTCGCGGCACTGCCGGCCCCCAACCCCACTCGCGTTCTACATCTGCTTCGAATCCTACTTCCTTTCCCGCCTCTGATTCTAACTCCGTTAGTTACAATTCTGGATCCCGGACTCATGGTGCTTCCATGGCCGGTAAGCATATCGGGACCAAGGTTCGCAGTCCACCCGTCGCTATCTTCAACGGTGTCAGAGTCGGAGGGGGAATAGATGGATACGGTGGTCCCCGGGACGAGAGTGTCCTGTTGAAGCGTTACACCTCACGGGCCCAACAACAGCGACAAGTCGAGGCCCAGTTCATCCATCAAGCCACCCAGGATCTGATTCAGGACCAGCAAGAGTCATTGCAGGCTATCGAGCTTGAACAACCCCACTCTCATCAATCTCAGATCCATTCGCAACTCCTCGAACAACAAAACGATGTAGCCCAGCAATTGGCGATGCTTACGATGCTGAATGAGCTGAAGAAGGGTGAGGTTGGGCGGACCCACGTGCAGAGCGCTGCCCTCCGAGCTAGTCTTGGTATGTTGAATGCAATTCCTCCTAGCGGTCAGGTGCAAGATAGCGGAGGACTGGGTCCTGGAAATGGCATTGGCCTTGGGCTGGGTCTTTCTTCCGCGGGAGCAGCTAATATCAGCCTGATGATGGGAGGAATGAGTTTGAGTGACGCGTTGATTGGCGAGTATTCAATTCGATCAGTCGAGTTTTCGCTAAATCCAATGATACAATAGGTTCAATCCCTGCCCTGCATTCTTCTAGTCCTCGTGTCGATCCGCTGTTCAACCCTAATCTGTCCGTCTCCGGCTACTTGAATTCCTCTCAGCTATCTTTCTTACTTTCTGATGGATGCAGAACTTCGAATGTGTACATCAATAATCTTCCAGCGACATTCACAGAGACCCAACTATTCAAGCTCTGTATCGCCTTTGGCCCCATCGTCAGTGTGAGGATGATGCTTCGCGAGAGTGGGACTTGCTATGGTTTTGTCTTGTGGGTTTCTCATTCTCAAACCTCTTGTTCCTTGAAATTGTCAATTCCGACGTTCCTTTTTGAGCGAAGATTTGAGACTATTGAGGCCGCCGAAAGCTGTATTCTTTGGCTGAGACAATTTAGTGACGTCCATCCCTCCTTCGCCAGGGCAAGTTTATCACGTCCTGGTGCTTCGATCTGCCTCTGACACGTACTTTGGCCTCCCTTGCTCTGTGCAGACCCCCAAGATTGGCAGTCGTAATCCCCCAGCCGAGAGTAGCTCCCCAACCAAGTCCCTCGCCTCTCCTATCCAGTTCAAGGACAACAGTGATAACAATATGCTCCTTGGTTCGGGCTCGTATCCACCCGGGCAACATCTCTTGGACCATGCCTCGGTAAAGCATATTCCGAGCGCCGAAGCTGAAAGTGACCATCGCTGACACTGACATCCTTAAATCTCAGGCTCCTCCTGCATCTGATGCACATTATCCCCTCAGCATCAATACTCTCCCGTCTACAAGGATGTCCCTCATGGTCACATTCAGAAGCAGAATCAGAAGCAGAACTTCACAACTCCGGCTAACTACACACTCCAAATGGCCGGTGCTGCCCTCCGTGCACCCGGATCCGGCGCAGGGGGTGACATGCGCGCTCCATATGGGAGAGTCTCATCGCTTCCTTTGCCCGCACTTCCCACTCTTTTCCACCAACAGGCAACGCCGTTCACTCCTTCGCCTGTTCGTAAACCTGTTCCCCTGTCTGTTGCTCCGACGGATGACGTGAAGGAGACTGAATTCTCTGGACCTAATCTGTTCATCGATGGGTGGGTATATTTCTATATTGAACAGCCCAGTTGACGATTACCGTTTCTGCAATAGTCTTCCCAATACGATCGATCTCCCTGTAAGTATTCCAGAGGGACTAGCCCCGCCTCCCACTAACTGACGATTAATACAGACCCTCGAGGCGCTCTTCTCTCCCCATCCCGTAACTAGCGCCAGATTCTTCCGCACCAATGCCTCTGATGGCGATGCTTCTACTGCTGCTGGACGCGTAGTCGCATTCGTCAGGTACGTTTCTACTGGGTCACCCTCCTTGAGTGCATCCTAACTTAAGGACACAGACTGTCTTCGTATGAAGCGGCCGAGGAAGCTATCGATAGACTCAATGATCGCAAAGTGCCAGGATGGGAAGCTGCCGGTGGCGGGAAAATGACCGTCCGCTATACTGATGTGGGAATGAACAATAACCTCACAGTTCGTGGGGAGTGCGATCTTGTCTTCCAAGTGCTGAAATCATCTTTCTTCTGGGCAGTTGTCGGAGAAACGCGTCCAGGCTATTATATCCCAGCAGCCGGGCATCGGCGCGGGCTCTCCTCTTGGGTCCCTTAATCGAAACGCTAATGTATTTCCTGAAAGTGTTCTGCCAAGGTCTCATGTGGGATCCGTGTCTTCTACTTCTTCTCGCCGTGTTTCCGAACAAGCTGTCCTTGATTCCGGATCTCAGTCTTATTCCTATGACACTGGTGTGAAACCCCTATATCCTGCTCATTCATCGGTTCAGTCTTCTCTACCATCTTCTGTCCCCCGACAAAGTCCTGCGGAAGGTCTCGAGAATATGGCTTCCAGGAATGTGGTCGCACCGAATACTGCTCAAGCTCATTCTCCGTATCAGCAGAAACAGCCTGGCGTTCGGAAGTCCTACATCGTGAATATTCCCGCTCCCAAGCGCACTGTGGCAACTGAATACCGCAGAGACGCCCTCCACCATGGTCCCGCTGGCCTAGGAGAAGATTCAGAGGATATCTCCTCGGACTCGGCAGTGGATGTTGACTTGTGTATGGCTAATGCTAGCGAAGTGCCTAATCTTCCTCCTATCCAAATGGCCTATCAAGTCCCGAATAACACCCCTGCTCGATCTAATCATCCTCAGTCTGGACCTCGTTACATCGTTCAGCTTCCATCTTCTTATCTCCAGCAACGCACTGGCCTGCCGCTCTCGAGCGATCGGGGCTCAAACGAAGAGCGCTCGCCTGCCACACCTTCCTATGAACGTACGATCCCGGCGCCTCAGTTCCAGATGCCTCCGCCCTCGCTTTTCAAGGCAGCTCCTCGCAGTGGTCCTCTCAGCATCCGCCCTCCACCTCCGGATGAGCATCTTCCCAAGATCAACACGGCTACAACTCAGATTGATGTTGAGAAATCCCCAACATCAAGTATCCTGTCTCAGGACACGGGCACGCCTGCTACCACCGGTGGACCGTTTACGCCGTTTATCAGTGCCGGGGCGTTTTCTCCTGCTCAAAACAGGCCCTTTGGAGATGAAGTTTTAGGGAAGCACGAGGATGACCATCCAAAGGGCGATCTCTCAGTGCGTTTCGTCGATGTGGAATGAAATCACTCTATCGACCATCACTGGCTATGTTGCTGTTCAATTGCCCTCTCACGTTTTTCGCATTCCGTTCTCATAATCTCCCTCGGCCTCCATTTTTCGCAACAGACTGAGCTCCTCAGACTGGTCTCCCCGCAGATGCCGCAGTGGTGCCCTGATTGCGCTTCACTCCATCCAAAAACAAATACACCTCTTAAATAACTCATGCATATTACGTAGCTGTCTATCAGGAGCCCCCTTCTTTGTATCTCTTGTCTCCGTGGACATTCGTCTCAAAGATTTTCTTGACATCCTCTCCTTGTTGTTCTTCTCTCGAACTAACGTTCATTGCTGAGTTTCTTCGCCTCCCTTTCTTTTCGCGCTTAGCGTACTTCCGCTTTCATTCTCATCAGAGACACATCCTCCTTGTACTTTGTCTGTCTTCCCCCTGCACGATGGTCATGATCATCACACGCTTACCACTGTAAACATAGTCTTCCTACTGCCTATTGATGCGTCTTGCCATAGTCAAATATACATTTGCGAATATTGACAATTTGGGTGGAGCACGTAATGGTTAAGGCGATATAATACATACGAGTACAAGTGTACGGTAGGACAAAAAACTGAAAGTCGACAACTGTGTCATGCGACTGTGTAGTGTTCCTGTCCGGAAAATATAGCTGAACAGCCTTACAGCATTGGGAAAGTGGGGGTACGCACGTCGTCAATTGTTGCATAGATGATACCGTTATCTGTGAGGGCGTCGATCGCCTCCCTATAGACGAAAGGGATAAGAGTGACTACACTTCATTTCGGTAGATAGATGGACATACGAGATTTTATCGGCGCTTGCCCCCGTCTTTTTAACAGCATTGGCAATTTCAATTACGCTGGACCCATTCTCATCGGTGATGGTGTTCTTCATAAACAACAGGATCTCTCGCTGCAATGGGTCGAAATCCGCAAACTGATCGACACGGCTGCCAACCGCTCCGGCTGAATACGCGGATGGCACACCTGCACCAGTCGCCGAAGGTATTACCGGGCCCGATTCCGTCAGAGGGCCCTTGGTGAAATACAAATGCACGCTGAGGGCTTCAAGTTGATGATAGAATATTTCGGACATGTCAGTGACGAGGTGGATACGGGCGGCTGTCACGCTTTTCTTGTTGTGGAATGATTTTATGTTTCCGATTACGCGGATCCACGCCAAATGGCTATATATGGAGCCATTCGATGTGATATGAGTCAAGGCCATGAATATCAGAGCGACACGAACCTTATGCTCTTCATTTTCGTTTCTGGACTTTCATTGTCATTAAGCCACTGGCGCACCTCGATTATACCAGACCCATCGGTCACGTTATATACAATGTTGGTTGCCCCGCCTCGCAGGCGACCACTTGTGCCACAAATAAGATCTGGATGGGATGGCGGAGATACATTGATACGATCATTCGCTAAGGAAATGCGATCGGCTCACCTGAGTAGGTTCGGTGCCATCAATAGTAAATTCAGCATCTGTGTGAGGCTGATTGGCAGTAAGAATCTGTTTAATGGTTACAGGACGCAAGGACGCGGCCGCAGTCTTCTGAAGACGCGTAGAGAAGCGTAAGTCTGGGTGCATGGTGCTTCTAATGGACGCCAGAGTGAGATAGACTTGCCCTCCCACCGGGACTGCCTTGACTGCCTGCCAAATATCCGCCACCGCCACCGCTACCTCCTCCGCCATAGTACGGTCCATTACCATAGTCTGCCATTGTGATATCGATCCCGTGAGATCAGAAAGCAAGTCAAGGCGCGCTTTTCAAGTTTCAAGCTTACCACTCATTTAGCGTTGCGTTATATCGGCAACTTGCGGCTCGCGAGACTGTGATCAGTCAAACCATTCCTTCGAGCTTTCAGAACAAGAGGGGACGTGCTTCGTAAGCTTAAGCTTGTAACTCTGAGAGAGTGTGTGCCCACCGAGAATCCTGTTGGGAATAGTCAATCTTCGCCATTTATTCCCTAAATCCGTCCATGTGTGTAGCAGCAACTCCCCTAGAACTGTAGTGATTGTTTCTGATCCCAACAAATTCTAGCCAAACTAATGCCCCAACCAGCTTAAACTAGGGTAGCAATACCACCAAAATATACAACACCGCATTATCGCTCCTAGACTGCATTCACGCGATCCATGGGTTGCCAAAAGAGTTCAAATATTCTCTCCAATCATTCTCTTCAAGGCAAACCATGAGCTTTCAAGTGAAATGACATTAGGGTATTCATCCGTCTATGGACACAGATTCGGGGCAGGCGTGCTACAGTATACCCTGTTATCCAGTCTTGCACTTATTGCGGTTGGTGATCCTTTTGAAAAATGTAGTCATCCTCAGGTGTCACGGCCATACTTCCTTAATTTGGAATAGGACCACGGATCAGGTCAGAGGCAGACTTATGTGAGCTTTTTTGCCTTTACGTGGTCTCGCTAGTGGATACACGAAGATTCTGTTGGACACCTTCTAAATCCCGTGTTTGAATTTGACCTGGACGCTCATGGGTTCCTTCGTCCTGGGCGCCTCTGCCATCGTACGTGAGGGTGGGTCAAAATCCAAGGGGGCATTAGAAGAGACCTTGTCAGCTTCGGAACCTTTGGAGCCATTATGCTATGGGCAATAAACTCGTGCGGTTTGTCGCATGCACCGCCACGCATCCGATCATCCAGGGAAAATGCCACCTTCGATAATCTGCGAGCCAGGAAATGTTAGAGTAAGGTAGAAAGGTGTTTAAAAGGGAACACAGTTCACAATTGGCCCTAATTTATGGCGGCCCAACTGTCGCACAAGTTTTTTGTGTGTGTGTCCGCAAATTTTTGTGTGTTGAGTGTCGCAGAAGTTTTCTGTGTGTCAGCAGTCCGCGAATTTTGGCGGCCCGGATGCCGCATTAAGTTTCTGTGTGTGTGCATCAAGTTTGTGTGTGCACATATGTTCAAGCACCTTCATTTCACCAATATCAGTATATCGGAGCCAGGCCACTCCCCGGTTTATATAACCATACTAAGTGTTCCAGGCCATCTAGGGCCCGTCTGACCGCCTATATCGCTATGTTTGCCCCGCTACACCGTATTAGTCAGCATTTGGCCATATTTGGAAATATTACATAAGTCACGAAGTGTGAAATTCCCTGGTCGGTGATGGTGCAATATAATCGGAAAAGAGGCTAAAGAGCCCTCTGAGTGATAAGAGCTCACCATCAGGTGCCAAATTCTCCTTGGGGTACTGAGCCAGACCCGACGTGCATCCGGACTTCTCCGAAAACAGGCCTTTGCCATTTCCTTTCCAAGCCAATCATTGGGAATGTTATAATGGTAAGTCCGAGTACGCCTTAGGTTTATAAAAGCCAGGAACGAGCCACAGACTTGCAGTTAGACAAGCGGCGGAGCGATTGAGTCACGTGTTCTCGACTGCGCTCCATCCACTCGACCTCTCCTCTCCCCTATCGCTCTCAATTGCATTAGTTTTTGGACCCCCCTTTTTCTCCCTATTGAGTAGTGGGCCTGATGTAGGGCCCTTCACAACCAGCAGAGGTCATGTACTGCCCTCTGATGTCTCGCCAGAACCAAACATTCATGTTCTAGACATTTTTGAATGTTTTCGAGGACTGTTCTCCGGCTTTCTCTTCTCCGTTCCGTAGTCCCGAGTGTCTATGCTAGTACCATCCCCTAAATTGAAGATTACACACTTTATATTTGAGTTTTATGACTTATGTGATATTTCCAAATATGGCCAAATGCTGACTAATACGGTATAGCGGGGCAAACATAGCGATATAGGCGGTCAGACGGGCCCTAGATGGCCTGGAACACTTGGCATGTTATATAAACCATGGGGAGTGGCCTGGCTCCGATATACTGATGTTGGTGAAATGAAGGTGCTTGAACATATGTGTTAGGCTCGTTCCCAGCCTCTTTGAGTGTTTTCGGATGCAAATGGAGGAACGACGCAAACACCCGCATTTGCCTAGCCTCGGATCCAGGCGTTCGGGGACTCCCGGGCGGAGTTGAAATTTTTTGGACACCCGACGTCCCCTAACGCCTGGTACATTTCGTCATGTAACCGTGGGGTCGAATTTATGTAATCAAGCTTAAGCCCTCCCTATTGGTGGGATCAATTGAAATTTACTTTTTGACTTCGCATATGATCTACGGTCCCACCCTACACACTCTCTGATAAAACACGCTCCCTTGTTGACCTAGCACGAGCTCGCAAGTGCCGCCAAACTTTGAAAGATAAGAATGGTCCTTATAATCATGCCAAGTTTCGGAATGACTTGATAAATGCGTGTCATGATGCCGTTTGTTGGATATTGAAGCGGATTTTGTCGAGATTGATACTGAGCAGGTGGTCCTCCGACATCTCGCTCCTGCGAGACTCAAGGATGGGGGCCACAACGGCGTCCATATCGCGCTGAATGATCTTTTCAACACACGCAAATGCCCACTCCTCCATTATGACTCGTGCACCATCCGCATGCTTTCCACCTTTGTCACTGAGGGGGGGGATAGCACCATTTCGTGAGGAGATCGGCCAGCCCACTATATTTCAATAGGAGCCTGCGAGCGGACCTGATTTGAAGGTTGGAACGGCAGGCAGGATTCCCCCAGCTCACTAGCTCCAACAGCAAGGGAAGATTGAGCCCAAGCTTGGCAAGCTCATTGAGGGCTTTCACGACAGTATCGGCAATTTCTTCATCGCCATTAGGGAGGGCATCACGGAAGTCATCTGTTTGATCAACCCGCTTCGGAATGTAGGAGTGTACTTCAGTGTTGTTGTCAGACTCAGAAGGGGCATATGATTCATCATGGCGGTCTTGAGTTGAGTTCCAGAGCAGAAAAAGCATCGACCATAGTACCTATATTGCTTACATAAAACGTACCCCCCGAAACGCGACGAAATGTACCAGACGTTAAAGCGGCTGGGCGACCATCAGATTTCAAACTCCGCATTCAACTCCGCGCTCCATTTGCATCCGCCACTACCAGCGAGACCTAGCTAACGTCTGGGCACGAGACTAGAGAAGTTGAGGACTTTAGGCAACATCCGGAAGCAAAAACCGGAAATTCGGCGCCATAACTCAACGGCGGCCGAAAGTGAGGGGTGTGTAAGTCGGTAAATACGGTATTTGGGCTCGTAAAATTTACAGAAGTAGGTTATTAGTTATATTTTAAAGTTACTTGAGAAGTCCCGGGTGAATTTGAAGAAGATAATCGAACATTCCCAAAAAGGAAATATCTGACTTCTCGCGCGCGCAAGGGTGGTTCATATGGGGGATGAATATGGAGTTGAGATAACATTTGGAATAAGCTAAAAGGAGGTTTCCCAAACATCCTGCATGCTTCACGGCCGAACACCGGGATGGGCGCCTAATTTGATCTCTTGACTTGCGCAGGTTTCGAACCGGGGAAATGCAAAAAACAATACATTTCAATACCACACCAGCCACTACACTACAGTAGTGAATACAACCAATCTTAGTTTCGTATGTATATAACACCATCTGGATCCGCCGCCGAGTTGCTGGGCGAGCCGAGTTTCCGGATTTGCATCCGGGTGTTGCCCAAAGTCAATTACTGGCACGAGACTAGGCGGTTTCCCGCTGCGCCTTACTTTGCTTCCGATCAGTCACTTTTACCGAACAACACATTACATAACTAGCGAGACTTAGCGCGCGGGAAACCGCCTAACGGCTGGGTACGAGACTACATATGTGTGCACACACAGAAACTTCATGCACACACACAGAAACTTAATGCGGCATCCGGGCCGCCGCACAGACACAAAATTCGCGGACTGCTGACACACACACACAGAATACCTCTGCGACACTCACGCCGCCATAACACACACACAAAAAACTTGTGCGACACTTGGACCGCCATACTAATTAACGATCGTGCTGTGTTGAATGAAGGCTTCAGCTTCTATACGTCCTTTCGAGTTTGATCGCTACCTAAATGTACTATAAATTGAGGGGCTCACAGAGGAATCCATTAAAGGGAGTCATTAACAAATCCCACGCCACGATTAAGGCCACATCGCCATCCCATTGCTCGTCTTCATTGTGTTTAGTATCAGCTGAAGGGATGGAGAGCTAACTGCACAGGAAGGGGTAGATTTATGGTCGAATATTCGGAAGGAGTCTCGGGAGGTCGTTAGGATTCATAACCTTCGGGGCTCTCGCTTCAAAATACTGCTTCATAACAAGTGTAGATGTAGAAGCGACGTGTCACAAGTCACGCGAACTGTCACGCCTGGCCTCGTATACTTTTTACCCCCAGGGTTCAAAATGGAGACCTTGGCCGCCTCTCCTCCTCCGCCGAAGAAACGCTTCACAGTTGGTGGACCTTTGCCTAGAGATGATTCTAATTAACGTGGTGGATTTTTTAGTTCAAATCTTACGAACAGTCTCTCAAGTCTGTACATCTTCCATCGCCTACGGCACAGACTGCATTTGATGAGGACCTACCCGTAAGTGTATGCGCCGTTCAAATAGCTCGGTGGTCTATATAATTGGCTTGCTTTGTATCCAGGATAATTCTTCCCACTTCCGCACCCATCTTGAGCAACTACAACAACTTAGTCTTGCCCCATCTTTCGTCGCTTATGCTGATCATGTACATAGTCTCTCAGAATCTTTCCCGCTCCTGCTCCATAACTGGAAGGATGTGACTGAGTCATGGTTGGTTACCTCTCGAGCTGCAGGGGAAGCGAAGGATGACGGTGAAGGATATAAGCCACTCCTCCAGTTTGCCCCTTCCCCATCTATTGCGATGACGATATATCTCACATTTTTCGCTTTAGACTTCTTAAGGCCCTCGCCCATGACTTGCGTACAACTATGATGCCCATGTATTTGCCCCTCATTAAGGAACTTCTCCCGCTCCTCCTTCGCAAGCTCAACCCTGCAGCATCTGAGGAACTCCTGGCCACACTGTTGGCCATATTTAAATATATCCTCATCCCTTCTCTTCCCTCCCCAATGTTGCGTGATACTTGGCGTCAACTACGCCACCCTTTCATCGAGTCTAGCAACGATGGTCGTCGGATGTTGGGCGAAGTATGGGGGGCCGTCATTCGACGACTGCCATCGGACGAGCGGACCAAAATGGTTTCGATGATGCTTTACTCTCTCCTTGAAGAGCCAGAACTACGAGACAGCATTACCTGGGCCTTCGTCGCCGCTTGTCAAGTAAGTCCTCCCGCCTGCTCACGACGATACCCTCCTGAGAGTGTATTTCAGTCTCCTTCAAGATCTCTGCATCAATGCACATCCGCACTACTGTCAGATTGCATTGACGTACACTTGACAACAGAGGATCCCTCGGAAACAGGCACCATACTACGGCGAATCCTAACATCATTCAACCATCATGTCCCTGGTCCAGAACAGTATCAACCTGTCTCCAACGTCATCGTTGAACGCCTGCAGGCTATCGTATCCTCGTTGGATTCCAATGAATCATCCTCTGAACAGCTCAAGAGAATGTTCGCCCTCGCAGAAACCCCCTGCGTCGTGCGAAATGGATCCCGGATGAAGCGTGAGTTCTGACGAGTTTGGTTTTGCGAAGAACACACTTTAATAGCCCTCTTCAGAGGAGCAAATTTCGATGATTCTGGCCGTACTGACGAATCTCGACATCTCGACATTGAAGAAGGTCGAAGGGGAGTACGGCTCGCTCCTTTTCTCCGCCTTGGTGGTGTGTGAAATGGCGGTCTGGATGGGGAATGGTCGAAAAGCGGTGGAACGGGCCTGGGAGGTACGTCCTTGGGCTTTCATGGGGTCTCAAAGCTTTAATCGTCATCTTCTAGATTGAATCTGTTGGTCTGCGTATTGCTGGAAGCTTGTCCGATGTTGATTGGGCCGGTTGGACTGCCATCATGTTGCCAAGTGTCATCAAGTATTCCCCTTTGATACTGGCTGTGCCCTCACGCAACCTAATTTAACGTGTTTTCAGCAACTTACCGGTTACTCTTACGTCTGATGGGCCAAATTCTGCTTCCGCCCTTCGTCTCTTGGCTTTTTTACATGAAGCAGGGCGTTTACAATCCGTTCCAAACCAATGGTTTCTGCGAATTGCTGAATGGGTAGAGATCAATTTGGCCAAATGGCAGTATTCTGAGGATCAAGTGAGTTTTTTCAACACGCCCTTCTCACTCGTGCCAAGGCTATTTATTGCAGATCATACAACTCGTACACATACTGTCCCTGTTGCCCGTTCTCCCCATTGCGGAAATGGAACTCGTCCCATCAATAGCCGGGATCGTCAATGATATGCTAACGTACTCGCCTGAAACATCGGGCGTCTACTGGACTCCTCGTAACACCACTGCCGCTTTAGCAGAATGCTTAGTGGCCCTTTCTCGACTTCCTCCAGCGCAGCGAGAAGTGGATATAATTGAGTATTCGTCTTGGCTCGACATTCTCACTCTTCGATGGTCATCAAATGCGGCAGTCATGGAAGCCTTGCTAATGCTTTCTCTCGCAAGGCGCGTGGGTTTATCTCCCGTGCCAGAATTATCCTGATAATACGATCCATGCAGTCCTAGCAAGGCTTTCGGCTCTATCTCAGAGGAGGCTCTCTGCAGGCGTTTCGATAGTGCGATAATGTCACATGATCGACGATTGCGCCTTAATGCCCTGCGAATGATCAATGCCCATTCAGGCATACATGGGGAATCGGCTGCTCCACCGAGCACAGTGCGTGCTTGTCTTCTTGCCGAGGAGGTGGTGCTGGATGTCGCGGGGGTAAGGGATCGCGTTCTCAAGACCGGAAAAGTCGCTTCCTCCATTCTTGAGCGCGATGTTTTACTTGCCACCCGATGGCTTCTAGGTATCTCAGGTTTGGTTTCGATGAGTACACTTGGAGACTCATTCCATTTCTTTAGCTCAACTCAAGATCAACCTCCGGCCCCTATGGGCTCCAGCCGCTGAGGCGATCTCGTCGCTCCTTGATCGGTTTCCAGATACAGTTTGGCCGCTTGTTTTCGCAGAGCTGCAGAAGGCATCTCGGAAAGATCAAGCAGAACTAGGGAGCGGCGTGCCCGAATGGTCGTCAAACTTCGGCTCCCCAGAGGAGGAACAGGCATTTGACCACGAAGCGGAAAAGTCATGGCGATGTCCCACAGGGCATCGACTTCGGATTATTATCTGGAAATGGCAGAAGCCTCCTATCGAGGCTGCGACGAAATATCTAATTCAGGTTGGATATCGAATCACTGTACACTGACAATGAGACATTCTTACTGGATGGCCTTATTTTTGCAGATGCAACGCTCTCGGGACCGTCTCGATCTTCGCAACTATGAGATGCAAGTCATTGAAGCGATTTCTAAGTCACCTGCATCTACTGCAAAGAACAGCCGCGTCTTTGTCCCATTCTTTCTGGAACTTGCATCGGAACAACTTCCTCGACCACGACTGAAGGCATACCTCATACTCATCTCTAAATTTGGCAATCCCAAGGCCCTCTACTCTACATCCTCCCTCCACGCGATACATTATTCACTTCTCTCGTCCCCCGATCGAACCCTTCAATTACTTGCTCTGGACTGTGTGATGGCCTACAGATCACCAGCATTGCTTAGACACGAGTCGCGTTTACGCACCATAGTGGACGAGATGAAATGGCGAGACGAACTAGCGTTTCTCAGTATCCAGGAAGAGGTTGAAGATGGTCATAGAAAAGAGCTGGTAGATGTCCTTATACGCCTCCTGTATGGAATCATGGCCGATCATAAGGGCCAGAACCGAGGTGCAGATCGACGGGGTGCGGTGCTTAGTGCCCTTACGCCCTGTACTGGCGAGGAACTTGACACTCTGGTCCAACTTATGTTGGAGCCCTTCGGCGTGAAGATTCCTGTCGCACCACTCTCTCGCGACTTTTCTTTTAACGGTATCGGTCAAGCCTCGGTTGGGCAGCAAGCCGGCTATCTGCACCTACTCGGTGATGTCCTGCGCCATCTCGGCCCCCAGCTCATTAAGCATTGGCCAGCCCTGCTTTCCACGACACTGGAGATCCTGGATATCGTACAAGGAAACCTCACCAAGGAGGTGAAGAGCGACGATGGGAAAAAGCCTATCGTTTCGGCAGACACCGATCTCGAACTTATTGACGATGATGGTACAGAGAGGCTGGATGATCCCGCTGCTCGAGAACCTCACAAGAGTTCACGTCCCCTGCGTCAAATGGGGCTCAGACGACTTGCCGACTTTTTCAAGGCACCAGTCACGACTTTCGATTTCGCTCCATATATGAAAGCCGCATTCTCATCTTTCATTAGTCCCCGGTTGGCTAACCTGGAACGCGAGAACACGCAGGCGCCCTCCGCATTGCTCGAGCTTTTGGGAACATGGTCAGCTTCCCCACAGACAGCAGTCTTTCTTGTTGATTACGACTCCCGGGTCCTCCCAAAACTATATCAATGCCTGAGCAGCGTAAATGTGAAGGCGGCTGTGGTGTCCAAGGTCCTAGACGTTATTGAGCGCATCCTAATCCTGTCATCCGATGACGAGCGTGTGGCGAGCACGGTGCTACAACCACATAATACAACACTGCTCGAGCAACTTTGTCTCATGTTTGAGCGGGTTTCTCGATCTCAGTTCAAAGCCGATCAACTCACCCAGAGATATATTGGTATTTTGTCCTCCTTGTCTGGGTATATTCGAGACAAGGATCAGGCCAGTCGACTTCTTGGTCTTCTCTCACCTCTGCTTCGCAAGCCCGCCAAACTCGTTCCAGAAAAGATCAAGACCGATCTTCTTCAGGTTACTCGGCATCTCATGCACCTCGTTCCACAGTGTCAGGACCCATCTTGTATGCTCTATCAGGAAACATACGAGATGCTTACCGGCCTATTTCAATCGTTACGAGGCCGTCAGGCTAGGACTGAGCTGATGGCGGCTTTCGAACAGCTCGCTTCTGTTGATCCAAGCCTTCGTCCTTTAGTGGGTGTCCTCATCGACCTCAACTCATTCTCGATCAAGAGACTTGACGAGCCCGATTTCGAACGCCGTCTCGATGCTTTCACACGGCTGAACGAATCATTATACAATACCCTTTCGACTCGAGGATGGCTGGCCGTGATCTTCACTATGTTGTTTCACATCCAAGATCCGGAAGAGCTCGCCGTGCGCAACAGTGCCGCGTTTTCTTTGCACCGTTTTATAGACACCGTCTCTGCATCCAAGGAGAAAGAGGACGCACTCGATTGTAAGGACACCTCATACTTTATTCGATTAAGATAGCAACGTGATGCGGGATTTTTACAGGGATCTCGCTCGAAGTTGTTCTGACACATATTCTTTATCCCGCACTGCGCAATGGCCTACGATCAAAGTTCGAACTGGTGCGCTCAGAGATCCTCGGTGTCATCGCTCGTGCTATCGATAAGTGTGCCACTATTCCCGTTTTCCAAGAGATGCGGTCATTGTTAGCAGATGGAGACGCGGAGGCAAACTTTTTCAACAATATCTATCATATCCAAACTCATCGCAGGACACGAGCACTGCGACGCTTGGCCCAATATTGCCATGATGGCCGGATCCGGAGTTCTACAATATCCGGACTCTTCGTTCCTCTAGTGGGTCATTTCGTCGCCAATGCCGACGTTGACCATCATCTCGTCAATGAAGCCATCATTACCATTGGACATCTGGCTGGCGGTCTCACGTGGAGCGCCTATAATGCTCTAGTCCAGCAGCATCTCAAAGAAGCCAAGGAGAAAAATGGACAAGAAAAGATTCATGTCCGCACCCTTGTCTCAATCTTGGATTCCTTCCAATTCCAACTTGATGATATCATGGATGATGATGTGGAGCCTGTCGGTGAAGTGGGTGTCCGAGAGAAACCCCCTGCTGCCGGTGATCTTTCACCTGCTCTTTCCCCCAGCATGCGCATGAAAATTACAGATGCCGTCAGTCAACGTCTCCTCCCAGCTCTCCTTCAGTTTATGGAGAAGCGGGACGAAGCAGAAGATAGTCTTCGCATACCCATATCTGTTGGCATAGTCAGAGTAGCCCAGCACCTACCCGAGTCAACCCGGATGCCCCAGATCGAGAAGCTCATTACAGTTCTCAGTCAGGCCTTACGTAGCAAGTCTCAGGAGACGCGTGATATGGTTCGAGAAACCATGTGCAAGATTGCCGTTATGCTGGGCGCCCAAATGCTTCCCGCCATCATCAGGGAACTTCGGGCTGCCCTAGCCCGTGGCCCCCAACTGCACGTCTTAGCGTTCGTAACCTATACTGTACTGGCCCATATCACTTCGTCAGAACACGTCGGGGCATTCGGGAACCTGGACGACTCGGTTGACGGAGTGGCGCATATCGCTGCTGAGGTAATATTTGGGCTGTCGGGTAGAGACGTCCATTCTGAGGACTTCCGCACTAAGATGCGGGAGGTCCGAGGATCAGCAACCCGTGGTCTCGATACCTTTGCCATCATGGCAAAGTACATCTCGCCACCCAAAATCAGTGGACTCCTTACACCTATTCGAGCGATCATGCACGAGACCGAGGCTGTTAAAGTGATGCAAAAGGTTGACGATGTTCTTCGACGAGTCGCCAGCGGTCTGAACGGCAATGCTCATCTTACCCCATCCCAATTATTGGTTCTTTGTCACACGTTTTTGAGTCAAAATGCCAAATTCCTTCGACAAGAGAGCGGACGGCCTGCCAAACGGAGAAAGACCGATTTCGACGTTCAAATGAAACGGACCGATGCCGCCAACGAAGATTGTTACGCAAATAATTCCCATAAATTCGTGGCCTTCGGCCTCGATCTCTTTGTGACGGCCTTTCGACGCAGTCTCTTTGATTTTAATGATCGCGATGTCATTTCACGATTGGAACCGATGGTCGGCGTTATCGGGAACACCCTTTATTCAATCGACGCTCACGTTGTGGTGTTAGGGCTTCGTGCTGCCGCAGCCATAGTGCGATGTCCGGTCAGCTCAATATCGAAATCTCTCCCTGTCTATCAGCGTCAGATATTGGCAATCATAAGGCAAGCAGGCACTACCGAATCCGACGTGGTACAGAATGCGTTTAAATCACTGGCAATTATTATTCGGGACTGTCCCGAGGCAAGCGTCCAAGCCAACGATTTGACTTATTTACTTGAAGTACTAGCCCCGGACCTCGAGGAGAAGGATCGACAAGTAGCCCTATTCGCTCTCTTACGAGCCATTGTCTCTCGCAAGTTTGTAGTGCCGGAGATCTACGATATTATGGACAAAGTCGCGGAAATTATCGTCACTAACCAATCGACTCAAGTCCAGGAGCTCTGTAGAGGGATTTACCTCCAATTCCTCCTTGACTACCCGCAAGGAAAGGGCCGTCTCCGGACTCAGATGACTTTTCTTGCCAAGAACCTGTCCTACGTCTTTGAGAGTGGTCGACAATCGGTCATGGAGCTTCTCAGCGCGATATTTTCCAAGTTCGAATCCAAACTTGTCTATGAATATTCCGATTTGTTCTTCGTTGCTCTCTTCATGGTGATCGCTAATGACGATTCAGCGAAATGTCGAGCAATGGCTGGAGAGCTCATCAAGGCCCTCTTCATCCGTTTAGACAAGCACCATCGGGAAATTGTGATGGATCATCTTCGAACCTGGGCTTGTCAAAAATCCCAATCGTCGCTGCTGCGGACGGTCGCTCAAGTATACGGCCTCTTGGTCGATGTTCTAGCTGCCGACGCACCAGCACATATGGCTTTTATCATTAATGTTCTCAACGGCATACTGGAGACCAGCGCTGCGATATTGCGTGGCCTCGAGCTTCCTGATGACGATGTGGAGAATGTTGATACACCCGAGATCGAATGGCAGCTGCCCTACCAGAGCCTGTCGTCTTTATTGAAAATTGTACGGATAAGTAGTGATTTTGTCCGTGTGCCAGGTCGAATTCGGTGGGACTGCATCAGTGCACACACTCTATTTCCTCACACGTGGGTGCGGCTTGCATCCTCGAGGCTCATTGGGTTTCTCTTCAATGCATTCCCTATTGGACCCCCGTCTCCTGTCCTTCCTGCATCTCACCCTCTTTCACGGGATGGCTTTATGGACGTCGCGAGAAAGCTTTGCACTCAGTTGCGCAGCCCAAATCTCGACGATACTCTCAGCCTTCAACTTGTCAAAAACCTTTTCTACGTAGGAAAGTGCTTCCATACCTGGTCTCGGCTCCAGTCGACCCCTACACAACTTATGGAGGAATCGGATGAAGAGGGAGATGAAGTTTATCTTACTACCGCCAGAAAGAACTATGACAACGAGGCGGGGGGGAACCCACTCTCCTTGGCTCTTTTCGAAACTCTCATATCAAGCTCGCTCTGCACATATTGCTCGCCGGAATCGAACATCAACAGAGGTCGTCCCTTTTCCTTCCTTCTTCGTTGTTCGCACTAGCTGACTCATTATGGCTCAAGGAGTCATGGGTGTATCATATCTTGTCTATCTTCCGATGGTTCGCTGCCATGACCAATCACATGTCATCCGACGATGTGGAGAGCTTTTTGACCCATATTCTCTCACCGGTGTATCGAATCTTAGAGGATGACACGATTCGCGATGTCCGAATGGGTAAGACGGGTCCCCTCTAATGCCGACCCAAGCACTGAGCACTGAGTCATTTGCCGCATATTAGATGAACTAAAGACTCTGGCTCAAGAACTTCAAACTCTTGTGCAAGAGAAGATGGGCCCAACCAAGTTTTCAGCTACGTACAATAAAATCCGTCAACGCGTCTTATCTGTCCGTCGGGAGCGAAAATCTGCAAGAGCCATACAAGTAGGCTATTCGTGCCTTGCGTTAATATATAGGGCAACAGTAATGTTCGTAAATTTAGGCCACGAGTGATCCTGTTCAGGCAGCGCGTCGTAAAACGCAACGCAATATCGCGAAGAAAGGCAGTAGGAAGCGGAAGAATCAGGAGTTCACGTGAGTTTAGTTTCTGCTTTTTTGTTCTAAATTCGATACTCCAGGCAGCTCACTGATTGACGCTAGGAATGAGAAGATTAAACAGGGTCTCAAGCGCCCAAGATTTGAATGATGTTAATCGCACGCTATATAGAATAATTTATCCATGCTGAGTACTGCAACCCTTGGTCTTGGGATTGTTGCTCTACAACATGAAGTATATTTCAGGGAGCGATAGACTTCCACACTTTGCTTTCGGTGGGGGTCTATCCTGACATCTCTAAGGAATCTTGATAGACGCCGACGACGGCCCGATGTCCAAGTCTAGCACATTAGTACCGGAGATATGCGCATCAATTCTCGATTTCTCCCTTAGGGCGCAGAATCCTGCTCGAACATTTTTGGAAGCCCTTAATGAAGTCGGCAGGACCGAAGGGCCAGGGGACGTGCGTCTAAGGCGCTGGGTCGATTACGACGTCCAAGAAGAGAATAGTCGATAGTTACAGCCTCATTGTGGTTATTCAAAGAGCCGTACAATCACTAACCAATTCGGGGCAGAGCTGGACATCTGGCATGGAGATAGCAAGATACGGAGCCTTGGCGCCAGAATGCAGATGCTGGGGCCAAACGCGGTTAACAGAGCTTGCACTAGGATCCCAGTCGATTGCGACGATCGTGTCGATCGAAAACGCTTGGTTTATTGATCCCGATAATAATTGGGATCGGCGTGGCGGGAGGTATGACGTGGTGACTTGTCTGTTAGAACGAAGGAGTACATAGCTTACGTAGTGATGTATATACGTTCTTTGGTCTTCCAACGTGTGCGCGTTGTGCCGCCTCTCCGCTTTTATCATTGTCATGGGCTCGATGTCAATACCCAAGATTAGAGGACTACTCTCCATGATGGCACACTAAAGGTGGACCTGGCTTGGACGCAAAGGTGAATTTCCAGGAGTAGCGGTGAGGGAATCAGGTCGGCTGCGGTTATCTCTCGTCACTTCTGTGCACGGCTTTGACGACTTAGTGAGATCGAGCCTCTGAGAGGAACTAGGCAGATTCTCACCAGCCTCTGGACTATAGAGGCTGGTCACATTCTGCCTAAGTGGATTCTTCCCTAGATAGAGGAACTATTCCGGAGTTACGTAATGAGCGTATGGATCTGGGGTGCGATACGAATCATTCATGCTTCATGAGAAATAGCAGATCACGACTATTGGAGATATTCTCTATAAATCTTCTCAAGTTGGATGTGGGGCCACTGTCACTGAGGGTGAGATTGTAAGCTCCATACCCCGTCATAATGTGGTTCCAGAGAAGCCATTTGTGTGGTACCAAACGCGGTGGGAACAATTAGAACTAGTGCCAGCGTGAGCAGCCAACTCCCCAACGAGCGAAGCATGCCACATCATGGGCCCATAACCATTACTATATTCAATTTTACAAGACTGAAGCAACCCCATTTCTTCAACATTTGTATGTATGGCATCTATCAAATGAGACTATGTAGCATCATCGCCAACAGACTGCGTACTTAAAGCTTCAGAAACGGCGCAGAGGGTGAACTCAATACAAAAGGGGAATAAGAATTATGGTTGAGGGACAAAAAATGATGCAGGGTTGAGACGAAGATTAGGTCGAATGAAAGTCCTGTCCGAAACCAACCCAAAGAGAGCACAAGTGTTATGATTTCTGCTGCAAATGAGCAAGACTGGGATCGTGCCAAAAGTCACAGGCTTCGCCAAATCGACAGCTAGGGACAATGAGAAAGAAAAAGTCAATGGACTGCCCTATGAAAGATGTACCAAGACCCCCCGAAGCGGGTTCAAATGTGCTCCACTCACTATCCTTTGGCGAAGAAATTGCATAGTTTCTTAGGTCTATCGAATCCACCGCCACGACCCCGGCCACCACCGAACCCTCGTCCACGTCCGCGACCTCTCCCGAAATTGCCACTGCCGCCGTTTCCATTATGATTGTCGTTCCATCCCTCACTGGTCCCTCCCCACGAGGGTTGACTAGCTCCCCCAGATGGGTCGCTCCAATATGCCTGATCACCTCCACCAAAGCCTTGCGGTTGTGATGAGAAACCACTATTGAACGGATGTGATGGTTGCTGTTGCATTAATCCAATAGTTTCGGGGGACACCGTGCTAAGTAAGTTGGAGAAATCGACAGACGTCATACCGCTCAACCCAAATTGCTGCAACAGCGAAACTGATGTCGATGTTGAAGCCTGCGGCGGCTGTGGCTGTTGACCCCAGGCGTCGAAGGTCGCCGAAGCCGGCGCAGTGCCTTGACCACTGGCTACGCTAGGCGCAGCGATCTGTGCCAGCAGGTCGCTTAGAGTAGACGGAGGAAGATCTTCTGCGTTGAGTCCGCTGACTTCAGCTCCAGGAAGCATCATGACAGTCGGTGGATCGTCGGGATTTGTGTCCCCGATTCCGGGATGCAGGTCGCTTGCAGTGTCAGGAATGCGACTTGGCGACATATAGGAGGCGATAAGGGTATTCTTTTCCCGTTCCTCTTGTACGCCTGCCTCCACGCTTTCCCCTCCTCGGGGTTCCAGAACAGGAAAGTCGGGATCTAGAGGGAATTCGATTACTGACGCAGAGGTTAATGAATACGCCGATTTTCATTTGTCTGTGGACGTACAGAGCAGTTCGGTCCAATCCATCACTTCTTGGAATACATGATGGTGCAGTGCACGACCTTCGTCTCGATCCAATGCCTTTAAATCATTTAGCGAATAGGAATTCTACAGTAATGAACATGGTTTTGGAACGACTCAAGCCAAAAGCACACATGTCATATTGACGTACCTCCGGCTTATCGTCTGGATAATCAGCCCGTGATATCCATTTGATCATCTCAAGCTGCCCTTCCGGGCAAATGTGACGCTCTTCTTGTGCTTCATATTCACATCCACAGACAGTGACGAAGTCCCTGTATTTCCCACTACATCGATTAACCCCGATGAATTTGCTCTTTCACCGACCGCCGGCGTTGGTGTGGGAGTTTGCGTCGGGGGCGTGGCAGTGCTGGGTGCCTTTATCGCCAGGTCTTTCAGCGCCTCCTGATACGGATTGAAATTCAATGGCTGAGATACGGAGGCTACATCCTCCTTCTTGACATTCGAACCAACCGGGACCTTCTTGAAACTTGGGAGCACCTTTTTCTTTGGTGTAGAAAAAAATGAACTATCCGACTTCGCAGCTTTAGTCGTCACTGGCTCGGCCTTAATACTTTCCTTTTTAACTGTGGCAACAGAAGAGGAGCTCCCAGTGGCAGCCGACCCGCTTGTACTGGGAGCCGGCTTTTTGGCAGGCGGCACCTTGGAAAGTGGTAGTTCAGGCGCCTTGCGCTTTTTCCCTTTGAGATCAGCAGTGCTCGAAGGGGTTGACGAATCTGAGGGCACAATATCGTCAATGAGAAAGCTTTGGAAGCACGGCAACGCGCGGAGATCACCTTCGTCCACTTTTTTCTGCTGCGCTATGAGGTTGGTCCATTTTTGAGTGAGGACTGAGGCCATGTCCTTCGCAGCTGGTGCATTCAATAACATGAATAAGGGGAGGCAACCCAGTCAGGATACATTGTTTATCGGTGTTTTTTTAAAAGATATTTGCAAGAAGGTATGGGATCTTTCGAAAGGTGACAGTGAGAGGGAAATACTGGTCCCCAGAATCTGGCGGGCGCTTCCCATATAGCTAAGCGGCAACCAGGATGCAAAACAAGGCACGTGGCTCTCGCTTGGAATTCACCGAGGATCTCTCGCAAGGTATTGCGTTGCCCGTCACAGAAAAGAGTAAAGAGAGGAACAAAGACTTACCACCGCTAGGAGGATCCGACACGATGGTCTTGATGACTTTACCTATTCTTGATGTTCGAAGTTCTTCTAGTCCGAGAGGCAACCTATCAATTACCTAGATCCCCCACACCGATAAATATTTCCACTCCGCACATCCCACGTACGCACTCACATTAAGCAGCGGCATGAGGGTCTCCTCGACTTCTCGCCTCCCGGAAGCATCTTTTCTGGTCGATGCCGCTTTGAGCCACACACGAAACGTTTCCATGCCATCAGGATTCTTCGCCCAAGATTCAAAGAATTCCTTGCCGGCATTATCACGCATACTATTGAGAATCTCCTTTCGGAGGGCGGGAGCAGTCTCGCTGATACCGATTTGTGCTAGAATCTTGATCAGTGAAGAAGCCGCCACAGCGGGCGACTTTTCTAGGGAACGTGCAGAAAGGAGTTCTCGGACAGTGGCTTCCTGATTCCTCCGAGAGGGAGCTGGTGTTGGAACTGGATTCGGTGTTGATCCGAGTTGGGTCTGTTGCGGTGGCGGTTGGGCAGCAGGGGGAAGCTGGGGTGTAATTGGGGCGGGTGTCGAGTAGTACTGTTGCTGGTGAGCAGGGGGGATTGCGGCGTGCAAAGATGAGGGTGAAATCGTCGTAGCATAAGTAGGATGCGGTTGGAGAGAGGATTGTGCTGGTGGATATTGCTTGGTGACGGTAGGCGATATCGAGACCAGCGCAGGACTGCGCAAAAAGAAGGGATAAACACACAAAATTTTAGGTGGGACACTCCAACGTACTCAATTGTAATCTGACTGTGAGAATCAGTACTTGGCGGTATTGAGGATGTCGAGGTGGCGCCGTTCAGGGAAGAGTAAGTGGTCAGGTACGTTGGTTGAGGTTGGTAGTGATTGCGCTGGTGATCAACGGGTGGTGAAGGGGAATAGGCGGGTGCTTGATAAGCATATGACCCAGAGGTGGCAGGGTATTGTGCATAAAACGAAGCTGTTGACAGTGCTCCGGCGGGTGTGTGGCCTACCAAACCTGAGAGAGAGGACGGTGGAAATGCTCGCAGGTGCTTACCGGATGGGTTATTATTGACGTCCTGCATCGCATAGGTAGTGGGGGCATCGTACGAGTGATGTAAATTCAAGTGCGTCCGAGTCGGTGGGGCCTGGGGTTGTGTGAGCTGGTGCTGCTGCGGTCCAGGGGCGTGGTATTGTGGAATGTACTGGGGCTGTTGTTGGTGGTCGAAGCCGTTCTCAACAGTGAACTGTGGTTGGGTTGTGTGTTGCTCAAATCCATTGGTTGTTGGCTGCCGCGGAGCTTGCTGATCTTGGAACCAAGCACTAGCTTCCTGGCCGTTCTGGTTTGCGAGTTCGGTGTGAGCTGGCAATGACTTCCTGGTGGGAAATGAAAACGCACGACACCGTGCAACTGTAACTGCTCCTGCAGCCACTGTGGTTGCGAGTTCATGGTCTCTCCTGCAAATATCCATTGCGGACGAACAGGTTGGTAGTTCAGCACAGACGCTTCCTTCCTCCTTTTTTTTGTACAAAAAAAGGGCGACAGAAATGATCATTTGCCTTTTTAGAGCCTAGCCTTGCCTTCCTGCAAAACCGACTTTCTTGGGTTGTTTCTGCACTCCCTCACTATGTCTCCTCTGTATCGTCTCTCAGGGCGCTGCACTTCACTTGAGCGCGAGGCGAGAGAGGGAGAAGAAGAACGGCGATTACACGGCAGCACTGTCCCTACAACTCAACGCCGGAGATAACCACTAATTCCGCATCTCTCCGGCTTATTTCCTTTTCTGTGTCTCTTGCTCTGGGGCTTCCCAACAAATATTATATGCAACAGATCACTATCTTCCGGTCCCTTCTTTTAAACTGTGTTCAGATATCTCCTTGAGGAACTTCTCTGTCACAGTGATAACCATATTAAGATGGTCCATTCCAAGTGGTTTCTCACTGTCGGCATCGAGGAAGATGTGAACAACCCGCCGGAAGAGAGAAAAATGAAACATACGCAGATAGTGCCAAAGCTTGAGCAGTACGGACAACATTCTTGATAACCCGGCCTATTAGCGAAAAAAAATTAGCAACACTCACTATGAACAACCAATACGACCGGTACCGTTTAGGTCATACTCAGCGAGTGCCAGGACATCTTCGTCGGAGAGGTAATGTTCTTGAGTGACCGCTGCTCTGACCTCTTCCGTGTTCGGGAGAGCCCTGGCCGCGAGGAGAAATTGTCGCCAGATGTGTAACCGGCGCTTACGGTCCAACGCCGTGTATTTGATGGCTATCGACACATCAGATGGGAAAATTCAACGATTCAAGGGTATCCTCACCAACTGATATACGGGACAAGCTAGCAGGATCGAAAGACTGCACCCGGTTAGTCGTCAAGAAGAGGACGCCGGTGTGGTACTCCAAGAGACGAAGGGCCGCAGCAACTAGAGCATTGCGCGCGAGCTACATAGCATAACCTATTAAGTGATCTGGGCGAGTGAACGGAATGGGTATACATACATCATTGCTGCTACGCTTTTCCAGAAGCACGTCTGCCTCATCAATCAAAAGCACCGCGTTCCATGAACTGGCCCTCTAGGAGATGAGACAAAGTCAACTGGGGCACAAGGGGTTATAAAAAACACTGACATCTAGAACTCGGCGTAGGCCTTCTTCTACTTCATGGGGATTAATGCCAAGCTCGCTGGCGCCCACCATATAAAGGGGTCGTTTCAAGGTCTCCGCAACGCTGTCCGCGACACCATTAGTTCTCATGTTGTGATGACTGGGATGCTACCCACGTCTCTGCCGTCAATGTCTTGCCCAAACCTGGGTCCCCGTGTAAGAGGAAGACCAGTCCTTCGCTCTTGCCCTGGATCCAATCAGAAGCCAACTGTGCAGTCTTGTCTTTATTCCCTCTGATTTCGACGAGCGACCGGATCAACATCTACATCAATATAAAGATGGAATGAATCATAAAAACAATGGACCCAATTCGAACGGGGTCAAACCTTGGTGTCCTCGTCAATGACGAGGTGATCCCAAGCCTCTTTACTGTAGTGAACGAAATCTAATTCTTTGACAAGCATAATACCCCATTTCTAAGGCACATGGAGGTCATCAGCATGAAAGATAAGCTCCCAACTTCGGCTAACAATCCACCTTGAGGGAAAGTGAGAACCCAGGGACGGCGGGCGGCAACAGGTATAATTCATCTTCTGCCGCTGCCACCCCAGTGTTGGCCTTGTCCTTTCTGTCTGGGTGGGCGTACTACGTCCAGATGGTGGAGGAGAGAACCTCGATGGGCTATAAGAAGGCCATCGAGATCTTTAGCCTGGGGAGCCTTGGCTTTGGAGACTGTTGGACTTCGCGACTCACCCATCCTTATCCGACGACTCATTTTTCGGGATGTCGTCTATAACGGCTCGCCCAAGGGCCTGAACATGTTCCGTCGAAAAAAACTAAGCTGCAGCCTGCTCATAACGGGTGATCACGCACTGGGATACGAGTAGAACCGCTAATAAGTTTTCCATGGACTGTGTGAGCAGTGGTGGGTGAGTGGAATTATCGCATCATACCAACACCCCAGACTGCAAGCGTAATGAGTGTCACGCACGTTCGACATGCTGTTCCTTGGCAAAAATTGCAAACTGTTGACCTCGCTCTAAGGTGATGAAATTCAATAAGAATCCAAGGGCATTCAGGTTGTCATCGGGCCACCTTGAAACTCGATCATCTCTTCAGCTGTCAATTCAACCGCAGGGAGGGCCGATATCATCCTGGGCCCCTACGAAAGCACGCATCTCTTGTATCTGCGCCGTAGACAGCATACATTTACACACACACCTTGAAGCGCGAGATTTCGAATTTCCACGGTGTGTGGGTGTACTTGTTCTCCTTCCAATCTACAGTTTCGCCATACAAGCGGAAGGGCCCCCAAATCCTATATGAAAAGGATGATATACTCAGCTAATCTGGGGATTATGGATAACGCAGCCCACTGTGGAATGGAATTCCGAGACACCCGCTCATTGAGGTGCTCGACTTGCTCGCCGCGAATTATACGTGCTGCAGTCTGGATTGGAATGATGACCGCTCATTGCACCATAACCAGCGCAAAGACCTCCGGCGAGTGCAGCTTACGTGTTCGCCGGACGGCCCATGCAGAACCCTGACTTTCATACCAGGTTGGAATAAAGCCCAGATGAGTTCGAAAACAATCATTCCCTGAGCGTGCAAGGAATCCAATTTTTTCTGCCTATGGTGTTCCGGGTGACTAAAACAACGAATCGAAGATGGAATCCGCGCCCACCCACCATGGTACGTATTCTTCCTCCAGGAACTCTAAGAAGGAGCCAAAGTACTCATACTCTAGCTTCCTAGCTGCCAGCGCTTCATCATCTGTCCATCCGTTCAGGCCGTAGCATGGATCCGAGAGAGGGGACCGACTTGCCAAGTTCACGCCCGTTGGGGACTGACTGCCTCTGAACCTGTGCTTCCAGCTCTGTAGCTCGTTCCCGGAACGTTGGCAGATAAGGGAAGAGTGCCTGCACTCGAGCGGTAGGGGTTGAACCGGCCAGACTTTCCATATCTTTCACAAGATCCCTCAAGCAAACAGAGAGATCAGATGAAACTTCGTGCGGCAAGTGTGTGATTTGTACCTTACGGTATCTGCAAGTATTTCGTTTTTGAATTCAACGACACAAAACATGGTGTCTAGCAGATGCAAAGCATGAGGCATTATCCGCAAAACTGTGCGTGAGCTTCCTTACCAAGATCATCCTCGTGAATGGTACGGATCCTTGCAATAAAGAGAGAGCGGTCGGTCGGCTTCACGACCTTTCGATGGGGGACCCATCGGCCACCACGTATGTCTCTTTGAAGGAAATCTACGTGTTATTTGAAGAACATGATTGATGGCCTGCACCTACCGTATTTCCTCGACCTTGACGTACGCATGTCCCAGTTTAGTACGGTGAACTGCAGTCAAGTCTTCAACTGAATGGCCGTACGGTCCATCAGGTACTACGACAGCTACATGAAATAGAAATGAAAGACCAGCTTTCGCTCAAACCTGTCAGACTCACAGATGTCATCGCCACCCCATCCTGGAAGGACCTTCGGGGTACTGGCCCTGTGGATGAGGGCTTGGTGATCTGAAAGCAGCTTGGAAGATAAACAGGCCGAGGGGGCACCAGATGTTAGTTTTCTCACTTTAGTTGGGTGCCATTGCCATTCGGCGCCCGCGATCGGGAGAATGGCATGGGCATGACTGCTAAATATTGGGAGGCAGTCCCGTCTGAGTGTGCTGAAAGCAGAAGATTGTAAGAGGGGATACGGCACTGCCCAACCGAGATTCAACGACGCTTCCTGAGAATAGTGATTGTTCTCCTGTTTTGGCAGGAATAATTACATAGCTTCTCCAAACGGGCCATCATGCTGGGTCGGTGCCGTGGAGATCCTTAGTTAGGATGCCTCCGAGTTCTTTGAGCTTAGGATTCATCGCCGGCTCGGAGGATGCTAAAAAATTCGTTCATTGGAAGCCTCAAGGGCAAGGTCCGGGGGGATCATACTGGGCGCTTAAACACAACTACTCTAAAGCTATGATCTAACCACATACTACCAAGCACAGGAATTATTCAATACTGCAGGAGCTACATCACCAATTTTTGTGTAGTTCGGGCGCTTACTTGGTCACCCGAGATGACGGAAACCAATCGCAAACCACTCAGGAAGATCGTGGCCAGGGAATCTGTACCTATTTGCTCGCCGGTCAAACACCTTGTATGTACTGCCGTGCTTGTGTGAGAGATAGCGAAGGAATTGCCTCCCGATCTCGACGCGTGAGGGCGGAAGATATGACTGTGCGGGGGGTGGGGTTGTCTGTCACCCTGTCGCCTAAGCCGGTGAACAATGGGAGGGATCAGTGGATTGGGAAACAGGTGTCCCCTCATAGACGTAGACAGCGCAAATGGCCTGGAGAGACAGAAAAATCAGGGTTTGTATACCGCATGGGGCTCCCCGAGAGCAGTCCACCGACGCACTACCGAAGGCTTTATGGTAAGAAACTGCATGGTCAGAGGGTGGTGTATCAGACTGATTCAGACAACCAGTGTCAGCCTAGGCTGTTGGTTTCAGCCTAATCTATAACAGAAATCTAAGGTAGCCGTTATCCATAAGTTTCAAGCCAAAGGCACGACACCTAAAAAGGGTGGCTAGAGTATGATAGACTCGTGACCAGACTTCCTCAGCTTGCGGAGGGACTGGTATAATGGGTATTGCCGGCAGGTTCTGTCTTGCGAGCAAAGAATGGCAGTGCTAATACAGATTTTGTTTCCGAGGCAAAATCTGTATTAGCACTGCCATTCTTTGCTCGCAAGACAGAACCTGCCGGCAATACCCATTATACCAGTCCCTCAGCAAGCTGAGGAAGTCTGGTCATGAGTGTAAGAGTATGAGTGGAGTAAGAGCTGTTCGGAAACTGCCGGCTGATGTTGCCACTGGACTTCTCGGAGACTCGGACCCTCCAGTGCAAGTCCCGACAATTGCCCCCATGCTGTGTCTCGCTTCCATTCACCTGCCTCACCTGCCCCATATATGGAGTTATGGTCCATATGGATATTAAAGGCTAAGGAATATCTCAGTCTTGTGTAAGAGAGCTGTATTGTAAATAGTACCTAAGGAATATCTATATACAATAGTTAGAGTCTGAACATTAAGGAAAGTGTAGCAATGGATATGGGCTTACCTCAGTCTTGTGTAAGAGAGCTGAGGGAAGCCTTGGGGAATTCGGCTGAAGCTGTATACTGTCCTATTTCGACTGTAGGTTCGATCAAATATCACGTGACAATTTTTTTTGCTTCTGCCCAGGTTGACCTGAGTTCGGGTGGCTTCGTGACATGTGACACTCAAGTTCATATGACCTGAGATCCAGAATCAGATTCTTGCGGAGCTCCCAACTGCTGATAGCAGAACTCTGGACCATCCTTACATGGCATGATCTATATGCACCGCAGCCCCTCTGAACAAGACCCAGTGTGCAAAAGCTCCGATCCCTCACAGCATGATAAGTGAAGAACCATTATTTAACATGACTGTTGTATTGACACTATCATGGAAGTGTTCTATCATGGAGCCATTGAAGGTGGTGTTGAGATGTGGCAGGTATTGCATTTGATATTCCATTTCCCTGATTGACACATTTGTTATTTGCCCCTATTCCTTATCTGGTTAGCACCAGTTATGGCATCCAGTGATCTCGGCCTGGATGCCCTATATATACCTTGGAGTTCTGGAGGCAGTCCCTCAGTTTGACACCTCCGAACTCCAGGTATTTCTCTCTTTTCTTCTCCCTTATGTATATATCTGTGTTCTCAGTTTGACACCTCCGAACTCCAGATATCACCCTTCATGTGATTCCGCTGTAGACCCTTCTCAGGCAGTCATGGGAAGTGGATAAAGAAACCTAATCCGCATCAAAATGATATCGAATGGTAGTCGAGAGCTGGGTGGGACTAGAAATTCTTTTTTTTCTTGTGTAAATTCATCGCAGAGGCCCCCATAGTATACTATGCACAAAACTGGCCAAAGGGACCAAAAAAATCTGATAATTGGCAAAATTACCCCTCTGGGGCAAATTTTTCATGTGACACCCCACATTTCTTAGTTCAGGGACCCTTCTGTGATGTGTGACAAAGCGGTTCTAAGTTAGGTTCGAGGGGGTGTGTGACCCATGACACGAACCTATGGTCAAAATAGGACAGTAGCTCAGAAGGGGAATGTAACAAACGAAAAAGGAAATCCCTTAAAGGGAACAATTACATAATTGTGTCACGTTATCCTTGAATACTGACAATGGATGCAGTAGTACTGTACCATTTTGACTGTAGGTTTGTGTCATGTGTCACACATCCCCTCAAACCTAACCTAGAGCCCACTTTGTCACACGTCACAGGAGGGTCACCAAACTAAGAGATGTGGGGTGTCACATGAAAAAATCACCCCAAAGTGGTAATTTTGGCAATTATCACATTTTTTCACTCCCTATGGCCAGTTTTGTGTGTAGCATACTACTGGGGCCTCTGTCAGGGTTCACCCCCAACTCCGGTCTACTCCGGTCAACTCTGGTCCTCGTCCGCCCACCTCCAGTCTGGTTCTCCACAACTCCGGTCTACTCCGGTCAACTCCGGTCCTCGTCCGCCCACCTCCAGTCCGGTTCTCCACTTATTTCCCTCGCCCAAGTCCACTTTGCTTCCGGCTTGATTCCGGTTTGACTCCGGTCCAACCCTATCTTGGTTTCATTTCCTTTTCATTTCCCTTTCATTTCCCATTGCTTCCGGTTCACCCCCTGGCCGAGTTCCTGTTCCTGTTCCTGTTCCTGTCCCCCTTGTAACCACCTCCAGTTTAGCGATCACTCCCCCGTAGTATAGTCATCATGTATAAGTAGTCCGAGAGCGAAGTCCAGAGACCCCAGCTTTGGGCTCTCAGGATTTCCGCTGTTACTCCGGACTACAGGTCAGCCTTCATGTATTCCGTATTCGTATTACATAACCTCAGGATTTCCGCTGTTACTCCGGACTACAGGTCCGAGTATTTTCCAGTTGACTCCGTGAGCTTAAGGACTGCTGTGCTCGTTTCTGCCTAGTCCCTTCTGGGCTGCTGGATTGCCTCTCCGTCCTCTCCTATCTTCATTATCTCATTCCTGCCCGGATTCTCTCGGACTTAGCCGGACTTACACCAGACTTAGCCGGAATTATCTGTGTTTATATTTGTTTGGTGCTCTCGTCGCAGCGTGGCCCTGACAGCCTCAGTGATGAATTTACATGAGAAAAAGAAGAATTTCTAGTCCCGTGAAGCTCTTCTGATGATATAGCAGCTACTATAGAATGGATTGGAGCAGCTGGCTCTCAGTATGACAGCAGGTGCTAGAAGAAAGCCCTGATAGCAGCTGAGTGCTGGTGATTGCAGGAGCTGCTGGATATCAGTGCTGGACCTCTTAGGTCCCTTCCTGTGTAGTGAAATCCAGCCTAAGAGGTCAAAACTTGTTTCCCTGGGCTGAACGATCCATATCCATATCTTGGAGATTGGCAAGGGCAGCTCTGGCCTCATGTGATGTGAGAGACTTGTATGAGAGATTGAAAGATAACCCTCTTGTCTTGATGGTACACAATTTGAAGGCCTAAAAAAGCAGTCCATGTTAGAGAAGGGTGAAACAGACACTACAGAAAATAGAAGACTCACCTGCTTCACAAGGTCAGGATGATTGATAGCCTCATGGCCCAACATCACCCATTTGAATGACCAATCTTGCAATGTTGGGAGGGACCTATCAAGGAGAAGGTCTTTGGCACTCATGGCACCTCCATATGCATGTTGAAATGGGCAGTTATTGGCTATGGCGTACATCATGTGCCACTTGTCTGCAGCCTCACCCCTCTCCACTTGTCCAGCCTATCCTATGGCCGCCCCCTTTTTTACTATATATAATGTAGGTACCCATGTACATACCCCACTGGTTTGTACCTCCACATCCTTGATCTATTGCATGAGGTTCTTTTATCACACAAATGCATCCAATGCTTCTTCCACAATGTCTGCATGAGCCCCATGCTTCATTCTGAGCTTGAGGACATGTTGAATACCAACATCACATGGCTGAACACACACTTGTCTTCATTGCTGATAATAGGAACCTGTTTTTTGCCTTGTGTGTGCCATGTATACTGTGTTCCAGGGGAGTAGACACCCTGAGTCTGATTGAAATTGAGAATAAGCTCCAGGGGGGTGCTATGGTCATGAATGAAACTACAGAGGCAAAAGAACATATCTAGGCCCTGCTCTTGAGCATCTTTTGGAATTTTCTGAGCAGCACAAGTGCCTTGATGGCAAGAAAGCTGGAGATGACCACACATAAACCAATGGATGAATGAATGTGAACAAGTGAATTGTTTTTTCCTGGTTTTGATTTCAAGTTTGAACAGCTCTGGGGCATAGTTTGCAACAGCACTGACCATCAAGCCACATGCCAAGCTCAAGTCTACCACAACACCTGCCTTCTGTAAGTTCATCAATTGCTTGGCCACCATGGCTTCTATCTCAGGAAATCTGCTCTGATAATGAATTTTACCAACAAATAGCTGAATGCAGATGGACATTCCATACTAATAATCCTTTATTCATGGTGTGACCTGATTTCAAGTGCCCAATTTCCACATGCTGAAGTACATTCTTTTTCCAAACAATGCCAGAGGCCTGCAATGTAGCATTGGCATCAATCCAAGTCCCAATGAGAGAGGAGCTCAAGCAGTCATATGGAGCACTGTAGTAATGAACAAGGTATGCTTGGATCATGACTCTTTTGAATGGGAATTGCACATTACATGCTGCCTTGGCAATGGGTGGCCAGTAAATTGGACTCTGCCAGTTCATCTGTTGGGCTTCTATGTAAGATTTTTCAGACAGAGGCCTACCACCCTTGGATAGATCATGAGATTCCTTGATGTGTTCATACATAATCACACACTGTGGGCAGGAGAGTTCAGCATAGCTACATTCTTCTGAAGGTCTCATTGTTGGTTGGGGTGTTGTCATGTCCTCATGTGGGGTGGGAGTCTGCCTAAAATATGTCCTAAATCAATGCTCAGACAGGGACATTTCACCATACCTTGATGAGGACAGGTGGCTTCCAGATCCTGGAAGCAATCTCACATTCACATTTTCTGGCATGGCTCTCCTGTTGACACTCTCTGACCCATTTCCATGCATGGATCTTTTTCCTGGCCTCTTGAACAGCTTCTATGGCTTGGGAGTTTTTCCTTGCCTCATTCTGTTGGACCAAAGCTTCCTTGCTAGCCACAAGCCATTTCTCATGGGAGAGATGAGGGAAGAAATCCTCAATTGATGCCAGCCTAGGAGCTTTTTGGGGAGGTCTGTCTTCTGGTTGCAAAGACTCTCCACCTCACTTGAGCTGTGGGAGCTTCATGATTGGCTGATGTTCATCTTTGAGGATTGATGACATGATAGATGTTGGTGAGGGTGGTACACTCATCTCCTCCCCATCAGAATCTCAATGAGAAGTGAAGGGTTGCACCTTGGACAGAATAGATGTTGCCACTTTTCCTTGAGATTGGTGAGATGAATGGCAGGTAAGAAGTTTCCATTGTATCAAGGACATCTGGCACCACTGGTGATGGTGACAACAATTCACTGGAAGAGGTATGGTGAATTGGGGGGGTTGAAGGACCCAAAGGGAGTGGTTCCTGTTCCTTCTAAGGTATCTTGTTAGCAAAATCTCTTCATTAAAGAAAGTAAGAGGACATACATATCTCAAGGCCATCTCTGTAAGGGAGTTAAATCTTGCCACATGCACTTGATTAATGGCATCTGATGATGCCAAAAGAGGGAAGATCTCAGGGGCCACAAAATGTTCAATTGCATTGTAGGCAAGGATACCACAAGATGAACTATTGGTTTGCTTCATAATGGGGAGGTGTTTTGTAATGAATTTCAATGAAGGGTTGCAAAAGTGTTGAGCCAGCCACCATCAGAGAGCAGAACTGAGCATCTTGATATTCTCAACAATGTCCAGAGAATCACCAATATACAAAATCTGAGTGGTGCTATCAATAGCAAATGAAATAAAGTGATTTCCTCCAATGTGTGCAGTCCCAGCAATAATGGCCTGCAAACCAGAGTGAACCCTCTTGCCAAGATGAAACAAGTGATGAGGTGCTGATCCAGCATTGTATGGATTGCAGTCTCATTCATGGTAGCATTGCAAGATCATTGTTGCTAGAAAGGTGTCATGGATTGAAGGACATGAATCACTGGCATTTTCTAGATGCTGCACAATAAACTCCTTTGTCAAAGAAGCTTGTTGGGACATTTCCCCATCAGACAGCCAATGCTGCCCAAGAAACTGAGTGAGGGAAGCCACTCCAAATCCAATGTATGGCAATTACCCACCCCAGGGGATTGCTTGTAAATTGCATAGGGCATGAATAACCACTGGGTCTTCATTGCCAAGGCTGGATACCCAAGCCTTTGCATCCTGCCACAATGCCTGAACATCCAGTGTAAAGAATAATGCCTTCCACACTGTGCAAATCTCGAGAGGAAGGTAAATCATAGGCATGTCTTTGGATGAAAGGGCAATGGATGAATGTTTTGGTGGCATGGTTTTGTCTGTGAGCTGGCTGAGTACCTTTCAGGTAGGGAGTGGTATTTTATGGAGTTCTTGAGAGGTTAGGGTAATGGAAGGTGTCTTCAGGGATGTGGCTGCTATGAGAACTTGTGAACTTTGAGGAATTGGTGGAAGTGGGAGGTTGAGTAGCTGGTGGACTGGGAGGTGAAGGCCAGGGAGATAATCCCCCACAAGGGATGGTGGTACCCCATCATAGATGGATGAAGCAGGAAAGTGGACAATCCTATCAAGATTTGGATTCATAGGACAAATATGCACAATATGTGATGGAGGGTAGAATTCCAAAGAGCTCTTGCTCATGTAGTCTGTTCAGTGACCTGATACCAGAGAGTGTGTGTGAACAGGGCACAAATCAAACATGCAAAAATTTCACTGGACATCCAACACTAATTTGACACTAGCAGTGCCTAGCAATCACACTGCTTCCATACAGATCAGATTTCTAGCACCACATTCTAGCAGCTGGGGTGATGGCACTGATGGTTGGACAGCCCCAGGAAACCTAGGCACTGACACTTCCACCAGCAGTCTACCCCATATTGCTAATTGGGGGGGTGTCACACCCTCCTCAAGGCAGTATTGCCAGATCTGGGGTGTGACTGAAATTATGTAATGTCATGTGATATTGCCAAGACCATAACACTACAGTAGATAGACTGTTCTTCAGAGGCAAGCAGAAAAGTTGACAGTGGTTGACAGTGATGATTTCCAGAGAGAGGAGATGATGGGGGGATACAGGAAATCTACCAGCTTTTATACCTTTCTGGAGGTGGCTGTGCATGGAGCAAGAACAAAAGAGTAATAACAAAATGATGTCATAATGTGGTCATAGCTGAGTCATCCATAAAGTGTGATGTCATAGTGATGTCATTCATAAAGAGAACAAAAGAAATCATGGAGGGGGTGATGTCACCAATTTGCTGAGCATGTGGAATGTTTGGAGCATGAGGTCACTGACCATGTGGAGCATTCTGGGAGGTGAAATGAAAGGGTATCTCTGGGTTTTGGAGATTAATTTGAGCATAGTCCAATGGTTAAGGTGTTTTGTTGCTGGTTGATAATGGGAACAAGTGCATGGGATGGGATTTGATGCAGAAATAGCAGTTTGCATCCATAATAGGCATTCTTGGTATCATTCGATGCAGATTGTTAACAGCTTTCTGGGAGCAGTAGTTCTGAGCAGATTGGATGCAAACTGACAGAAATTCATAAAATACAGATGGGTGTTGATTCTGATAGTAATATCATTCTGTCAAGTGTAGTTTTGATCTGTTCCTCACTTTGCTGGTACCATTAGATGCATATTTTCAACATCTTTCTAGGCATAGTGGTTCTGAGAGGATTGGATGCAAACTGACAGAGAAATTCATTTTTTACTGGAAATTCCAGATTTTGATAGTAAAATTGGTCTGGAGAGTGCAGTTTTGGCCCATTCAACTTGTGTTTGGTACTGTTCAAAAGGTGTGAATCGTAGCTTTCCAAGAATTATATGGGTGTATGTTTTTGATCAAAACTGATGGAGTTATAGAATGAATTCGGTTTCTGCATGGAGCCATAATTAATTTTGTAATTGGTCATGTGATTGTCCAAAGGCTGGAAGTGGTGTGATTTTTCATTTTCTGATACTGGATGTTTTTATCTTCCACACTGGCCATCAAGAGAGTTTCTCAAACAATATCATTCCTATCTTTGTAAACACAACCAATATCCTGAATTCACCTCTGAACATTACTGGAAGTATCATGGCTCCTGACATCATGATGATGGAAGCAAAGCTGCCAATGACAACTGGCCATGTACAATGTTAACAGCCCACATGCACAGCTTTAATATTGACATCAACACCCCTAAACCACACTGCTACCATTGTAATTTATACCTGTTTATAGTTCCTTTCATACACTGTAAAATTTTTTTGGCAACCCTGAATATACATCATGTTGACTGCTCACAGGTGGTTGCCAAATGTGGCACACAGTACCCACTTTGCTCCCAGAAGAATATTTACCTGGGTCAACCATCAATTATCAGCACAATGGTTTAGCTTATGGTACCTGGCAATATGTTGCATTCTCCTAGGAACTATTGCAGGGGTCTAACAACCTTAAAATAATTCAAGGGCTCAGGAATATTTACCTGGACTTTTGAGAACAATTGTTAAGGGTCATTCATAGTATGAGGAGTTGATTATGTAATTGAGTTGAATATGAAAGAGAATTCCTTAAGACATTTGACACGGAGTCATGGCACAAGGATTACATAAGGTCACAAAAGACAAGTACATGAGAGGAGTGAGGCAGAAGACTAATTCTCAATGAAGCTTAACATGAAAGAGAAGTTTGCAAGGGATGAAAGGCTAGTTGCAAGAGTGAGAGTTCAATCAAAGAAAATATATTCTCAGTCTTCTAAGGAGCAAGGGTACAAAAGGCAGGTACTTATATACTGAGAGATCAAGGAGGGATTGGTAAGGTAGTTACTAAGAAAGGGAGGATGAATAAAGGATGGGGAGATGTAAGTGAGAAGGAGTGGATTAATAAAGAAGGAGGATTGGGAGTTGTAAGTGATGGGCAGCAATGTCATGTGATTGTGGGATAGCCACAGTTAATCTCACAAGGTTGCAAGTACAACTTGTAACAACAATCCACATGGTGTTCCCAACAATAATTCCTAGGCTCACCCCATGAATAGTTCTGGGGGATACTATTCACAGTGAACAATGAGCAGAACAAATCACTAGCTCATCTCTATCTCTATAACAGAAAGGACTTAGGTTGATGATTACCTCATCTTCAGAGTTTTAATTCTGCTTGGCTCATCTGCACAGTTTGAACTGGGCAGTGAGCCAGCACATCCCATGTGATGAGAACCAAGGTGCCAAAAACAAATACCCTCACTCAGGTTTGAACATGCAACCTCTCAATGCCATTACAGCAGAAGTCCACCTTAGGCAACAAGGCTACAGAGACTATACATTAATATGGTATTTATAATCCTATGTACTGGCACTTCTTATATTCCTCTTAGTCCAAAGGCATGACAATGCAGAGGAGGGGCTAGTGAATGGAGGAGTGCCAAGTCAGCAAAGGCTGGTTTGTGTCCAGCCAGTGCTCACATCATTAGACTCATGACCAGATCCCTCCCATGGAGGGGCTGGTATGATGGGTTATTCTGTTGAATGGTACACCATACATCTGAGGCCAGTTGATTTTGAAATCACTATTAGACAATCTGCATGATCCCTCTGTGTCTTCCTACAGCTCCTTTGTTCCTGTATGTGGCAAGGATGGACACTCATGGGAAATATAAGTAGATATTTCTGTTGCATAACAGTGCTGTGAATAATGGGGATCCCTCAAATTACTGTACATCAGGAAAACTGAATGTCCTCCAGAGCTCTTGCTGTGCTTTGGAAGCTCTGGATGCTCCAGAGTCCTGCAGCTTCTGGAGCTCCTCCATCTGTTATGCCTGATGTATTGCTCACACCCCCCATGCCTTCAGCCCATGGAGATGACTGTTCAAGACAATGCTTTGACCAAGGATATGAATGGGCTATAATGGAAGGGACCAAGTTGAATGCATTGACAAGGTCTGACTGTGACATTAGATCCAAAGGTAGGATGGATGGGCATTCAACATAATTAACTAGAATTTTTTTAATTTCTTTGATTGCAAAAGAGGCTGAAAAGTAATCAAGTGTCATATAGTCTAAGATGAAATCTCAGATGTAAGGCATCTATGGATGCCTAAGTTCAGGTTTAAACCTTGAGAACCCAGGTTTAAACCTAAACCAGACCCAGGTCTGGTTCCATTGGGGTCAGGTTTCATTTGGTTTTCTTCAGGTCAGGTTCAGGTTTTGCCCTTCCCTGGAATCCAAAACCTGGTCTGAACCAGGTTTAAACCTGAACCTGAAAGGTAGGGCATAGCTTCCAGTTGTAGAAGTACAAGCATATCTGGGTCAAAGAAATGCAATTTAGGCTATTTCAGCTCTAAGTCTTACCAGGCAGCCACACTAGTAAAGCCAGGTGACCTAGATGTGTAATTAGGTAACCAAGAAAGGCTAGTCTCATGACTTAAGAGTCCTTTTGATCCATAAATGGCAGTTAATATTGAAGGAAACATTAAGGGCCATAGCCACCCTAAATTGGACCTCATAAAGGTGCCATAGTGACACCATTAGGAGATGCTGTGCTCTTCAGAACACAGACTCCACCCTTTTAGAACCATTGCTGTGCTACACTCTTCTAGAACACAGGCTGTGCCCTTCTAGAATGTGTGAGTCATAGGATATTTTTAGGGTAGAACACTAAGTTCATTTAGGAACAATAGGGCATATGAGTCATAGATGAGTCATAGGTTATTTTTAGGATAGAACAAAAGGTTCATTTCCCATCCTTCTATAACTAGACAGGGGAATGCTTCATAATAGGGGCTCTCTGACAGGCATAAAAGGAGGGGAAATCTTAGGTAGAACAACAAGAAATTCAGAGGTAGCCCCCAGCAGTCTCTCTAGTCTTCACCCAAGAAGAAATTTGGAGGCAGCTCCCTAGCAATTCCTCTTTTCTTCACACATCCAGATCACCTTAGACACACTAGACTAAGTTCTACAGTAGAAAAGGAGAAATCTGACTTCACAAGTATTGGAAGACCAAGCCCTCAATAGCTTAAGCCTAGCATAAATAAGTCTAGCACAGCTTATCAAGAGGAAGATCTTCAGTACACTTGGAGAGGATTTAAGGCCCTTAGTAACCTGTAACAAGTCTTACCTAAGTTCTTGATCAACTTCACACTCTTCTCATGCTTTAGCCTCTCTCCATCAACCTTTCAACCTTTCACCTCTTTCATCCAAACACCCCACACACACTCTCTACCCCTATATCCAGTCCTTGATTCTTATGCCTATCTCAGTAATAAGAACCAGTTCCTTGTCATTTACTTAAGACTAAGTCTAGACTCTGTCATTTGTGTAAGGTGGCCATTATACTGTTCAAGTGGAGGAATGGGAAAGGCCTACACAGACACCCAGAGTGGAACTGAGGTGGATTGGCTTAAGTCTTGATGTAGCAAGAGTTAAGCCATATCTGCCTCCATCACAACAACTATAAACAGGAAGCAAAAACAAGAATAGCACAAAACAACTAATACAAGGGCACAACTTCAACACTCCCACTTTACAAAGCAGAGTGAGAAACCAGCCCAAGAAGTGAAAGTACTCTTGAATGGGCTACTGTCTCAAGGGGCTTTGTAAGAACATCTGCCCTCATCAAAGAAGTTGAAACATATTCAAGTGAAAAGACCTTGTCCTCCACCTGTTCCCGAAGCCAATGTTGTGTGAAGCTACAGATGAGAATGGTATTTCCCCTGGATGACTAAGTGGACATGAGCGAATTCAATAGACCGGAGAGCCCTAGTTGCTTGGGTGAATTAGCAGGAAGGATATATTATTAGAGTCCTTAGATCTGTAGGCGAGCTCAAGCTCACCCTTTTATACTGTGTACAGGATAGTAAAGAAACTACATGAGAATAGTAGAATGTTTGGCTATACTACTGGCATCAACAAGAAAGATATAGAATGTTCTCTTAGGTATATTATTACCATAAGAGGGTGGTAGGGGAGTCGTGCTTGATATGGCATTAAGTCCATATAGGGGTATTTGCCACTTTGGGCTGATTATATAATTAACTCTTTATTTTTTATTCCAACACTCCCCCTCAAGCATGACACAATCCAAGTCTGGCGATGTGGCGGTCCAATCTTGCACCTGTGAGTGCTTTTGTAAGTATATCAGCCATCATGTGCTCTGTAGGGCAGTAAACAAAATTAAATGATCTGTCCTTAATGGTCTGGCAGATAAAGTGAAATTGGATATCAATGTGTTTTGTTCAGGTGTGATAATTATCACCCATAGCAAGTTTTAGTGCGGCCTGATTGTCGCAATAGAGAATCATAGGTTTAAGGGAAAAATGGAATAATTTGGCAATTAGGCTTTGTAGCCATATGCCCTCTTTTGCTGCATGAGTTGCGGTGATGTATTCTGCCTCGGCAGTTGATAGAGTATTGAGTTCTTGTTTTCTTGAACTCCATGAGATGGTTCCACCATTAATTAGATACGCATATCTGGAGATCACGCATCTATGGTCTTGTGTGGCCCCATCTGCATCTGTAAAACTGAGTAGATCATGTGGCTCAGTGCCATATATGAGATTATATTGTTTCATTCCACCCAAGTATCATATAACCCATTTAACTGCTTTCCAATGTATCGGTCCGGGATTATCAAGGAATTGAGATAGTGTGGATATGGTGAAAGAAATGTCTGGTCTTGTGGCCACAGACACATACATAAGGCTTCCTATAGCCTCGCAATAAGGGGTATGCCTCATTTTTTCAGTATTTGTGGGATTATTTTCTTTATCAATTTGGGCATATGTGGCCCCTGGTTCCATTGGAGTGTTAACAGATTTTGCATCACTGAGGGAGAATCAAGTAACTATTGAGTTGATATACAACATTTGGGATAATCAGATCGTCCGTAAATTGTGGTCTCGTTCAACTTTAATTCCTAATAGCCAATGTAGTGGCCCTAGGTCTGTAATGGCATATTTTTTATTGATTTTCTTTTGTATTCATCAAGTAATTTTCTTGATGTGCCAGTGAATGTACAATCATTGATGTGAATTGCCAATATTAATTTTTCTCCATTTGTTTGTATATGGAAAACACCGGGGTCAGCATGGCTCACACTAAATCTGAGATCATTAAGCGCCCGTGAAAGTGAGTCATACCATTGTCTTCTGGCTTGTTTAAGACCATAGAGGGTCTTTTGTAGTCACAAAATAGTGTTCTTCCCCTGAGGTTTATATTGAGGGGGGAATTGCATGTATATTTCTTCATCTGCATCTAATTCACCATTTAGGTAAGCGCCATTAAAGTCGAATGAATCAATTTCCCAATCTTTCTCTGTGGCCATTGCAATAATCGTATGGAAACTGGCAAGTCATGCCACTGGGGAATAGGTTTCATAGTAATCAACACCATATATTTGGGTAAATCCACAGGCTACAAGCTGTGCCTTGTATTTTTGGATAGTACCATTGGCCTTTCGTTTTATTTTGAATACAAGTTTGCAGTTGACGATATTTTTGCCCTGTGGCCACAGCGCTTCCTCCCAGGTTTCAGCATCTTTAACAGTTTTGAGTTGTATGTCAATGGCCTCCTTCCATTTTGGCCAATCCGTTCTTAATTTGGCCTCCTCCAAGGACTTGGGATCACCATCAATGTCTTGTATTGCCCCGTAGACAGCGTCATCAAATTCCATGTGATACACAGCATCATTTGCAAGATTAACTTCAGGGGTGGCAGTGCTCCCCCTGATGCCGGGTATTTTATCATCTGGCTTGGAATTCATATACCCATGTACAGTACCTTCACCCTGTTCGAGGTGTTGTACATACTGCGAGGGTTTTGGGACACATTCTGAACGTTGCTTGGGTTCAGCGGGCTGGGCGCAGGAGGGGTTTCTAATGGAATATAGGGGCAAATGGGGGTAGATGGTCCATATTTAATGCTTTTTTCATCATCTGAGCCATTAGGATCAGTATGGGCAGTTTCCTGATCTGGATTTATATATGGGGTGGAGGATATGGCATTTTGCCTTGAGGTCGAGCCGGGCATATCAAATGGAATTTCGATTGTTGGCGTCACAAACTTGACATTTCATTTGATGGAAATCTTATTCTGTCCCTTCCAATAAACTCTATGGGCATGGGGGCTGTCATTATCATAGCCCACCCAAAATGCCTCATTTGCCTGTTCATCCAATTTGGATCCTGAGTCATTATGGACCCAGACTCATTGGCCCCATTCAGGAACACTTCCTAAATTCGGTTTTTCTTTTGTGAGTCATTCAAGCAGGGTCATGTTCCCTAAAACCTGTGTGGAAGTATGGTTCTTGAGCCATATGGCCCAATTCACTGCCTCCCCCCACAGATTTTTGGGTAATCTGGATTGATGTAGCATAGCACAGGTTCGTTCAAGGATTCTTCTATTTAGGGACTCGGCAACTCCATTATGTTGTGGAGTATTGTGTGTAGTTAATCGTCATTCTGTCCCCTGATTACATAAGAATGTGCCAAATGCGGTACTCATATATTCGCCCCTGTGGTCAGACTGAAGTCTTTTAATTTGAACTCCATGTTGGGTTTTTGCCCATGCTACAAAGTCTTTGTATGCATTAAAGGCCTCGTCTTTTGTCCATATGACCTGAATTTTTGTATATCATGTTGCGTCATCCATAAATGTTATGTAATATGATCGCCCACCTAGCAAATTAATGGGGGATGGCCCCCAGACATCCGTATGTATTTCTTCCCCAAAGGAAGATGCAAGGGGTGCTGTTCTTTCCTTTTTTATTATTTTCCTTGTGGCCTTTCCATACTCACATGAGTCACAGGAAAAATCTGTAATGTCATCCATGAGTTTAATACCCTGGATAACATTATTTTTGATGAGGGAACAAATTGAGTCGATTGAGATGTGGCCCAACCTCCAATGAAGCTCCAAGAGCTTAATTGTTTCATCCCTGGCACTAGCAGCCACATTGGCATGCTCAACTTTATATAGGCCATTATTGCCTACTGGAATTTCCCCAATAATTACACCCTTGGGATTCTTTATTTTGCGTGAGGTTCTGTCGAATAAGACCCTGTGGCCTGCTTTCATAATCCGATTAATTGAGATGATGGTGAATCCCATTTCTGGAGCATGTAGGGCGTCACGTAATATAACCAGGGTGAATTTCCCACCATTTGGCACTTGTATTTTTAAATCACCAGTGCCAATAGCATAAAATATTCATTTGTCGGCCGTGGTAATTGGGCGAGGGTCAATAGAGTGGTAATTAATGAATTGCTCTTTGTGCAGCAACATATGCCTTGTTGCCCCTGAGTCGTATAATTCAGTGTAAATAGGGGTATTTATTTGTGAATTCATCATGGCCACGGTATTCGTCTCTGGCCTCGTGGCCTCAATTACAGCCCATGCCTCAACATCGGCATGCTCTGTGGCTGTGGCTGTGCTTTCCTTTGCACCCACTATAGAAGAAGGGTTGGGAGCTCCGATGACTGTCAAATCAAAATCTGGTTCAGCCAGTGTGTAGATGGGAGACTGTATTTCTGTTGTTATTCATTGGGCTGGTTTGCTTCAATGGTTGATCACACTCTGCAAGACATGTATGGTGTTCAGTGGAGAATAGGAAGGGATATGGACTAGCTGTAGTCAATGATATATCATTTGGCATGCTTATAGAAAGGCTTATATGTCTGTGATGCTTGTAGAAAGGCTTATATGTCTGGGATGCTTGTGGAAAGGCTTATACGTCGTTTGTGTTGCGTTGTTCTGTTTACTGATATTTGTGTATTCTTGTTTACGTTCCCCTGGTCAAAATGCGGATATCTGTGGGTTATAGACTGGTCAGTGCTTGGTTAGTCTTGTTAGTATGTTTCTTTCTTCTTTCTTCAAAACTTGATATGTATTTCATTATGCTTACTTTTCCTTGGATGTCCAGCAACTCTAACCTTAGGTCCTGCAACTATCCTTGGCTTTAGTGATTCGCGTAGAGGGCTACCAGTGGCTTTGTCTCAACAACCTTGAAGATGACTTAGCTCCAGATGGCTTATAGATAGACTGTTCTTTAGAGGCAAGCAGAAAAGTTGACAGTGGTTGACAGTGATGATTTCCAGAGAGGAGATGATTGTGTGTGGATACAGGAAATCTACCAGCTTTTATACCTTTCTGAAGGTGGCTGTGTTTAAGAAATATGACTCCCCCATGGGTGAGTCATATGTGAGTCATAGGTGAGAACAAAAGAAAAATAACAAGATGATGTAATAATGCGGTCATAGCTGAGTCATGCATAAGGAGAACAAAAGGAATCATGAGGGGTGATGTCATAGTGATGTCATTCATAAAGAGAACAAAAGGAATCATGAGGGGGGTGATGTCACCAATTTGCTGAGCATGTGGAATGCTTGGAGCATGTGGTCACTGGCCATGTGGAGCATTCTGGAGGCGAAAATGAAAGGATATCTCCGGGTTTTGGAGATTAATTTGAGCATAGTCCAGTGGTTAAGGTGTTTTGTTGTTGGTTGATAATGGGGACAAGTGCATGGGATGGGATTCAATGCAGAAACATCAGTTTGCATCCGTAATAGATGTTCTTGGTATCAGTAGATGCATATTTTTAACAGCTTTCTGGGTGTAGTGGTTCTGAGCAGATCCGGTGTAAACTGACAGAGAAATTCGTTTTTTACTGATGGGTGTTGATTCTGATAGTAATATCATTCTGTAGAGTTCAGTTTTGATCTGTTCTTTGCGTGCTTAGTACCGTTGGATGCGGATTTTTTATATCTTTCTAGGCGCGGTTGTTCCGAAAGGATTGAATGCGAACTGATGGAGAAATTCATTTTTTACTGGAAATCCCGGATTTTGGTAGTAAAATTGGTCTGGAGAGTGCAGTTTTGGTCCGTTCAACTTGTGTTTGGTACCGTTCGAAAGGTGTGAATCGTAGCTTTCTAAGCATTATATGGGCGTACCTTTCCGATCAAAACTGACGGAGTTATAGAATGAATTCGATTTCCACATGTAGCTGTAATTAATTTCGTAATTGGTCATGTGATCGTCCAAAGGCTGGGAGTGGTGTGATTTCGCGTTTTCTGATATTGGATGTTTTTATCTTCCACACTGCCCTGGGATTTGTGGACCACTGTGGCCCCTGTCCCTCCTTTCCTCCCCCTTTCACCCAACAGTCTGCTTTATAATGCCCTTTCCTGTGGCAATTAAAGCACTCCACATTCTTCCCGGCCTTCCTTCTCTGGCCATTAGAGTAAAATGCCTCTTCACTATTATTAGATTTCCCTTTTCCTTTCTTTAGGGATCATTGGTTGTACTTGTCTGTCACAAGTTGAATTACTAGGGCAGGGGTAATGGACTTGCCACTAAGATCCACTGTGGCCATAATTGAATTTATTGTATTATCATATGAATCCGGGAGTGATCCAACAATGTATTTCCATATTCTTCATCTGTAATTGTGGCCCCCATGGCCGCCAATTGCTCTTTTAGATCTGCAAGTTTATCGAAATGTGCCCAGACATCATTGTCTGTGCCACAGCATGTATTTTGTAATTGTTTATGTAAGTCAACCAAAATTAATTTAGATCGCCCTTTGTACAAGGCCCGGAGCTGTTCCCACACCTCCTTTGCCTTCAATCTGGCCTTAATCTGGCTGAACACTGTATCTGGGACCAAGCCTGCCACTAGTTGCTTTACCATGGCCTTGTCCCTTCTCCATCTTGCTTCCAGTGTAAGCCCATCAACCATACCGGCCCCGGAATAATCTGACGTAATCATGTCATTCGAAAGGTGCTCAAGTAGCCCCTTGGCGTCCAGAGCCCACATAATTCAGTTATGGTACATGACCCAATTGGCCCCATCTGCTGCTAATTTTGTTATCCTGATCTTGAATTCGTCACTCATAACTGTAAGGTTTTACAGGTAGTGTCAAAGATATAGGGGTAAATGTTTTTTATTATAGGAGTGGCGATGGGCCCATAACCTTGTGTGAGGCTACAGATGAGAATGGTATTTCCCCTGGATGACTAAGTGGACATGAGCGAATTCAATAGACTGGAGAGCCCTAGTTGCTCAGGTGAATTAGCAGGAAGGATATATTATTAGAGTCCTTAGATCTGTAGGTGAGCTCAAGCTCACCCTTTTATACTGTGTACAGGATATTAAAGAAACTACATGAGAATAGTAGAATGTTTGGCTATACTACTGGCATCAACAAGAAAGATATAGAATGTTCTCTTAGGTATATTATTACCATAAGAGGGTGGTAGGGGAGTCGCGCTTGATATGGCGTTAAGTCCATATAGGGTATTTGCCACTTCAGGCTGATTATATAATTAACTCTTTATTTTTTATTCCAACACAATGGTACTTAGGCAGCAGATGCTGCATTTGGCTATGGTGCTCTGGGTTCTTCCCAACTCTGATAGCTGACTGATTGTCAAGCCACAAAGTCATTGCACCACAAGGAGGATATCCTAGTTCAGACATGAAATTCCAAAACCAGACACCATCAGAGCCAGCCTCATTGGCAGCAAATGTACTCTGCTTCTGTAGTAGACTTGGCTACAACAGATTGCCTCTTACTGCTCCAGTTCACCAAGCACTTGCCAATAAAGACAGCATGCCCACTAGTAGAGTGTGCTGAGTCAACATCCCCAGCATAGTCTGCATCAGAATAAATCTGAAGGCAGGTTGAGTCTTGTCCAGGACCATAGCAAAGCATAAGGTCCTTTGTACCAGCAAGGTACTTGAAGACATGCTGAACTTGTTTCCAATGGGCCTGTCCTGGGTTTGCATTAAACCTACTTAGAGCTCCCACTGCAAAGCTGATGTCTGCATGTGTACCAACTGAAAGGTACATCAGACTGCCTACAGCTGAGAGATAAGGGACAGACTTCATGTACTCCAAGTCCTCAGGAGTCTGAGGCAGTCTTCTTTAGTCAATGGACTTGACTTGGCCAGAGGAGTAGACACAGGGCAGGCATCAGCCATATTGAAGTGGTCCAGGACATCACCAATGTGCTTCCTCTGGGAGAGATACAACCTCTGGTTAGCCTGGTCTCTGATGATCTCAATCCCTACAGTGTATGCAACCAGACCTAAGTCATGGACCTTGTACTCAAGCTTGAGTTCCTCTTTAATGTGCTTTAGAAGTGGGACATTTTTACAGCAATGATCAAATCATCCACATAAGCTGGAATGATGACCTTGACACCATCTTTAGCCCAGATCCAGACACAGTGGTCAGAAGCACATCTTGAGAAACCAAACTTCACAAAGGTAGAGTGCAGCTTTATATACCACTGCCTTGGACTCTGCTTAAGTCCATACAAGGACTTCTTAAGGTGACAGACAAGGTGTTCTTGACCTGGGGCTGCAAAGCCTTCTGGCTGAGCCATGTAGATCTCCTCATCCAAGTCACCATTCAAGAATGCAGTGGAGATGTCCATATGGTCAATCTCCATGTCCTCAGCTGCAGCAATAGCCAACACAGTCTGTAAGGAAGCAAACTTGGCAACAGGGGCAAAGGTCTCAGTGTAATCAAGGTGGGGCTTCTGGTAGAAGCCTTTAGCCACCAACCAAGCCTTATAGCACTCCACTGAGCCATCAGAGTTCAGCTTGACCTTGTAGACCCATCTAGAACCAATAGCCTTGTGCCCTGGAGGCAGCTCACATAGTTCCCCATGTTCCTGGAGTGCATTGTACTCTTGTTCAGTGCCACATGCCATAGCTGAGCATCATCTCTAGTCATGGCTTCATGGTATGACCTTGGCTCAGAGGTAGAAGTGAGGAAGGCATACTCAATGAGTTCTGAGTGAGAGAGAGCTATGAGCATTAGCAGACTCCAGAGTTGATTCTGGAGTGCTTGCACTTTGCCTAGTGTTCCTCTTTTCTTTGGCATGCTGATAGGGGTGAGGGACCACCCACCATTCATGCATGGGATGACTAGAGCACCCAGAATGAGTGACATAAGGCTTAGAAGCACCAGGAGGACCAGTCTCAGAGGAGCCAGAGGGAGGTTCAGGAGAGTCAGTAGCTTCAGAATCAGGTCCAGGTCCAGGAGCAGGAGAAGAGGAATATGGAGAAGGTACAGAGTCAGGAGCAGGAGAATAGGAGACAGGAGGAGCAGGAGAAGGTGAAGGAGCAAAAGAAGATAAATCAGGAGGGTCCTCAGGATCAGCACTAGAGCCAGATTCAGAGTCAGAGTCATCAGATGGAGTGCTGACAGGCTCAACAGATGGCACTGAGGGGGAAGAAGATCTAGGAGAAAGATGAGTGCCAGCAGGTTCTCCCACTGAGCCTGGCTGTACTCCAGCCAAAGGCTCATACTTTGGATAATGTGGAAAGTGTTTTGCCCCAGGCATCTCAGTCTCCACAAAGTGCACATCATGTGAGATGAATACCTCATTGGTGGTAGGATCCCAGCACTTCCAGCCCTTATAGTCAACAGGGTATCCAAGGAATATGCACTTCCTGGACTTAGGCTGAAAGGAAGTGCACTTGTCTTTTTGTACATGGGCATAGGCCCTGCACCCAAAGACACAGAGGTGGGAGACAGAGGGTTTCTGACCATAGAAGGCTTCAAAGGGAGTCTTCCCAGTGACAGCAGAGGAGGGGGAGTGATTGAGAGCATGCAGGAAACAGGAGAGAGCTTCACCCAGAACTTGGAGGGCAAATGCGAGTCAGAGAGGAGAGAAGCAACACCTTCATCCAAATGCAATTGGTGCACTCAGCAACACCATTCTGTTGGGGGGTAGCCTGAGTGGTGTGCTGTCCTCTCAATCCCATGCTCAAGCATGAATGCCTCCCACTCATTAGACATGTACTCACCACCCTTGTCATCCCTGAGAGCCTTGAAAGCATTCCCAGTCTGTTTCTCTGCCCAAGATTTGAACTGCTTGAAGGCAGAGAATGCTTTCACGTCTTTTTATGGAGGAGCCAGGACTTGTCGAGTAGTGGGAAGCATCATCAATGAAGGTGATCCAGTACCAATAAGCCATTAGCCCTGTAGGCACAGAGATAGGGCAATGGAAGATCAGAGTGGAACCAGCTCAATGAGGAGGAGAAGTGGGCAGTGAGGACACAGTCTGGGGGAAGGGATGTTGGGGTCTGCTTTCCATCCATGGCAGGCAGGGCACGACTGGGACCTACAGGAGGGAACAGTCAGGGAGGACCAGGTCTGAACAAGATGGTGCTCACCAAGGATTTGAGACATCCCACACTGAATGTGGCCCGCAAAACATCCAATGCCAGAGAATGAAGGTCAGCTGTCTGGGCTGGAGAAGCCACCTGGAGGCTGGACTATCAGTGCTACCACTCAACATGGGCAACTCTAATCAGCTCCCCAGCTGAGGCATAGAAGTAAGTGGATTGCGCAATCTCTAACCAAACTCGAGTGTCAGACTCAATCACACTCAAAAGCCATGGTTTAGAGGTAGAGTCAACAACTGATTGAGGAGATTTTGATTGAGATCTTGGGGACATGGGAGGACACCAGAGAATATTTACAGAGCACAAAAGAACAACTTCTCTAACTGGAGAAAACATCAACAGTTACTACTCGCAGCTGATAAATTAGACCTGGCCATTGAACTCGAATTGGAAGATTGCAGGGGGTATGATGACTTGAACCATCTCTCTATGAGGAATTCATATGAGAAGTGGGCCCTGTGTCTGATTCCAAGATTGGCAGGGAGCTGGAGAGGAGAGAGGATGAATACCTTGCAGCACTGCAGACTCTGAGGAGTTCTGAGCACTCTTGGGCAGTATTAGCATTGCCCTTCGTCGAGGATGTTTCCATTATTGGGATGAAGTCCTTGACTTCCTCCTTGGCCTTGGTGCTAAGATCTCTAACTTGAACGCAGTGTAACAGTATGATCCACATTTGCACAAAAGGCACAAGAGAGGGTAGAGGTGGGAGCAACATTGCAGCAGGGATATGCAGCAGGAGGAAGCTACAGGATTGGCAGCAGCAGCAGCAGTGACCCCCAGATCTCTCTCTTTT
>MU129011.1:76536-88559 GCA_014904985.1 Hydnum rufescens UP504 | reverse complement strand
GACTGTGGAGCTTCAAAACTGTTAGTTCCTTTTCGGCGTTCTTCCACTGTTGCCAGGAAATAATGTGCAGACTTACGTTGGTCGATACCGTGTACATTATACAGTGCATGCATTACCCAGTCTTTATATTCATGGTTTGTTGCAAATCACAACCACCATTTCACTCTTAGGCGGGCGACATGGTGCGTATCGGGTGGATCACAGCCGCTCACAGCCGCTCACCATTCCTTTCCCTACTGACCCCCTCTACCCATGAAATCATTGCATATTTATAGGGAATTCTTAACATATCAAACGAGCACAGTGAGTACTGATTCGATCCTTGTTGTGGATGCCCTTATCTTGGCTTTGGCGCTATCTCCTTCAAGGCCTGCGCATCAGTCACTGTCCAGACATTCTTCGCCTATCGCGTCTATTCTTGTAGGTCTTGCCGCATATCCTCGCTGGAGAAGCATCACATTCATAATACCTCTTGGTTTTCATAGTGAGCGGAAATCTCTATCTGGGAGCGCTTGTGGTATGTTATGCCCCTGATGTTGTAATAGATCAGTCTGAAAGTCATGCAATATGACAATGTAGCAAGTCCTTGTGTTGCTCCAGTTTGGTTAGTCTTGGCCGATTATCATCGCTTTCCGATGCACTTCTTCTGTCTTATTCTTCCCACACTAGGATTCGCTGCGGGTTAGTACTCATCTTCACATGCCTCGATAGACTATGACTTATTGTATTTCGATGAAATCGATATTTTGGCATGCTGCAGCAACTGGGATCTGAGCGTATGCATCCTCGTATTCACCTCGGCAAGCCCTCAGCTACCAATTTGTTGGTCTGATTGCTTGTATCTCGCGTTGTACAACCATGATATTAGACTTTCGGCTGATAGTCAAAGAGTGTACATGGCTCACCGAGGCATGGCTCATTACTCAAGTGTGTCTTGGGCGCAATCCGGCCTTCTTTCTAGCGCGGTCTCTCCTGCCTTCACTGATAGATGGTATATTGCCACTTTCAGGCCATCGCAGATGTTGTACAGTCATGGACAGCCAAAGTCAACAATTGTATCTGGAGCTTGATTCAGCGACTCTGAAACTTAGATCTCGACGGATTTGGGCTCCTTGAGGCTCAAGGAACCCAAAAACACCTTTAAAATTTCCTAGGGGTTAATTTGAGGTTGGCCAAAATTTTGAGCAAATTTTGAGAGAAGTTAGACTGCTTCTGAGGCTGCATGAGTGACTGGAATGTGTATTAGGACTCATTGGAGAGGGTAAATGACACCTATATACATATAAACAATGACCATGGGAGAATATATGATACAATTAGTTGAGAATAGAGTCAATAGCAAGCATAGCATGCTGCACAACACTGTGATGGGATTTTTGCTTCCTCACAGCCCACTCTGCTGCCTTTCCCATAAGTCCAAGGTGGTATGCAGACATAAAGCACCATGACCGGTTGATAAAGCGCCGGATTGTCTCAACAGGGCAAGCATCTAGACTTTGGATTGTAGTTTGCTTTGCCTCTGCAAAGGTTGCTTTAAAAACCTCGCAATAACGATACTTTGCATAACCCCAGTACTGTATAATTAAGGGATTCATCATTAGATTGCTTAAAAAGAGTCATATTGCACTCACCATCTCGATAGGATTCAGCTCACAGTGAAATTTAGGCAAAAATAAACACAAGTGGCCTCTGTTGATTATGGCGGCCTCCAGCATTGATATTTGGTTAACAAAATCATCTTGCCTGCTTAGGAGGCATGCCATACAGCACCTATCATTCTCAAAGGGACATATGGGGGTGCATTTAGCACGCATGCCCTTCATGTCAAAGCCACGCTCCTCAAGCATGGCTTGGAGTCCCTTGGCTTCGCCATTTTCATTTGTCATCTTCTGTGGCTTGCCATGCATCGAGATCGTGGGATTGGTGCATGGAATGATTGTGTCCTTCTGCTTGCGTTGTTTCCCACCGTTGCCCTTATTCATGTCAAAGGCTCGAAGGGCATCTGGTCCGAGAGACGCGTGGGCAGAGGATTGATCGAAAATGAATAATGCCTGGCAATCGGGATGAGTTGCATCAAAAATATCCATCGCAGTATCCACTTGTACAAGAAGCTGTTGTGTGTCCCACCATGAATCTCCCGAAGCACCTGGAAAGATGACCTTTCGTGCATCGCGGATGACTTTGCCATGCGCATTATGCTGAATAAGACATCCATCTTCCTCATTGATAAAATCGGATACATGTATTAGACAACCCCAACTCTTTTTTTGGAGGATTGATTGGCCCTGCTTTAGCCTAACAAAGAGTAAGAATGGAAGGGGATAAGGACATCAATGGAGAGCGCACCATGCGGATGATTTGAACTCGTTAGCATGAAAACAGCTCTCATCATGAAATTGCGCAATGATGCGCTTCTCGCCTGGTTGAAGATTTGGCTCGTGTCGCTTCAGGTCTTCCCCTTCATAGCAAGCCATATGGGACTCAAATTTCGCCATTGTGGGAAGGAAAATGTCATTCCGATAATGAATAACATCCTCACGCTCATGGCCATCCATATATACACCTTTTTGCAGAATTGTCTGATGAAAACCCAATTTGTGCATCCACCGATGTGCCGTGTGGTTCGAGAGAGGTTTCTTGAGTGCAATGCCAAGATCGGGGAATATGGTTGCATTGAGAGCACAACAAAATCTGGATGAAGTGACCGATCCTATCTTTTGCATCTCTAACCAGCTTCGAGTGGCTCTATTAACATCCTCATCATCCAAGTGACATGAGCCTTTGCACCTTCCACCCCGGCACTCAATTGGAAGTTGTTCATATTTTTCAAAGTGACGCGCAAGTGCACAGATGCGCCGAGCAAACCAAGCTCCTTCCCCTTTATGTTGAGACAGGGCAATATGGATGCTGGCTGCAATCCTTCCAAGTCCTTTAATCCGAAGAGTGGCAAAACTGTGCAACAGTTGGTACTGGTTAAGCTGAAAGAGTTCATGAGTAACATCCCAACATTCCAGAAGATTCACTCACCTGGCTGTATGGAAGGTGGCATACTTTTTTCTCCTTGTCCAGGACCTTGTCAATCTCATTGCAGAGGTAAGGCCAATCTGGTAATTCTAATGGCGAGCACGATGCATGCCCTTGCATCAATTCATTTATTTCTTTGTCCTCGTCATCCTCTGTGTCTCTAGAATCTTCTACAGTAGGTTTTATTGCACAAGTTCGCTTCAGGCGCATGTCCCCCCCTGGAGCACGGACAGGTGGAACAGGGACAAGCGGAAGGAACTCAGCTAGTTCATTTGGACTCAGAGATCGGGTGCCACTGTTGATCTCCACATCGGGTGAGGGGGACTGTGAGGGGACATAGATAGGTGGTGGGATGGGACGGGCTTGAGGGATGGCAAGAAAATTCAGTGTTCCTTGAGTAGTGATTTGCTTTTTGTACCGGTGCTGCATCCGCTCCGACTTGCTCACAACATCTGGGCCTTTGATATATGTCTTCAGACGTCCTGACACAAAATACATTGAAGCCTCCACACAAAAAAGGAGAAAGAAAAAAAAACAAATTTTGAAGCAGCGCACCTCCCTGAGATTCCAACTTCCGCTGTAGAAGATGCTTTATCGCTCTGCAGAAATTACTAACACCACCAGATGTTGGTTAAGGTTATAGGGATTGGGAATGAAAAGGTATGGGAGGGGCTCAGGTTAGTCTCAATGGGTTGATTGGCTTACTAGGTATAGACATGGTATGGATGACTCTGATATGACGTAATGTTTCTGACTCTAGCTGGACTACTTGTATCACGATTGTTGAATTGAAACTTAGAAGCTATTTCTGATTTTAAACTTTTATGGGCTTGAACCTATTATCATATGATTCAGGGCTTAGATGTCTAGTACACCTACACTGAGGGTCCTACAACTATCTACAACTTCTCATTGTTGCTCTGAGTACGCGTTTCAGTTACTTGGCCACTTGAATTTCTTGTCTGTAACTACTTTATTTCAAGGGGAGTCTTATCTAAAAGCTACCTAAAACTACAAAATTTGATTCCTTATATGTATTTTTGGATGTCTGTGTACTTTTCTGCACCAAAGTCTGTGTGATGTTTGGAATGGTGCAGTTGTGGGACGTTTGGATGACTAAATCAGGCTGAGTCATATCTTTTGCTTAGTCATACAAATAGCTTTGTCATACTTTTGAGTCCGGGTTTTTGATTACAAATCTTGGTTACATAAGCATATTTTTTTGACATGTAGAAAACCTTTTATTTGTTTGTCGAATGGAGTCATTTCAACTGAGTTTCCTTGATATCTTTGGGCAGTAGCAAGATAAGGTTGTCCTAAACACTCCAACAGATCATTGATCGAGGTCTAAGGTCAGAGCGCATCCAAACTTGCGTTTTCAAATACTAGCCAGTTATTCCTCCCACACCGCTTCTGTCCTTTTGGCAGCCACTCATCTGCATCAATAGCAGCAGAAAGAGACCTTAGTTCCCTATTTATGCAAATATCCTCCTGTTCTAGAACATTGTCATCAGGGCCATCAAGATCCACATCTTCATTAGCGACATAAGGCGGAGTATTATTGTCGCGACAGGCATGTGGATCCCAGGCAAAATCTTCATTGTCCGAATCATCAGAGTTATTCAGGTCATTTACCTGCCGAAAATACAAAGTTATTTGGGCCTTGCCCATAGTCTCAGAGGTTTCGCAGCCAGTCGGGTGTTTCCGAAATTGAGTCTGCATTGGCGCACTCTGACTAATGGTCAATTTCTGTCTTTCTGGGTGCAGGTGGGGCCATACTCTCTGCTGAATCACATTCTCCTAGTTAGTAGCTACATTTTGGTATGACTTTGAACTTGAGGGGCTTGATTTTAGGGTCTGGCCAAAATTTTTTCATAATTGTTAAAAAAAATTTAGAATTAATGGCAGCCGAGCACATAGGAGGCTGCTTAGAGCATTTGTGAGGGTGTTGAGGTGATTTCTGGATGATTTCAATGAATATTTCAGGAGCAAATCAACATTGTTGACTTTGGCTGTCCACGACTGTACCATGTTTAATATATCTGTGGTACAGTAAGGCCTGCTTCGTCTGCATCTAATTCACCATTTAGGTAAGCACCATTAAAGTCAAATGAATCAATTTCCCAGTCTTTCTCCGTGGCCATTGCAATAATCATGCGGAAACTGGCAAGTTGTGCCACCGGGGAATAGGTTTCATAGTAATCAACACCGTATATTTGAGTAAATCCACGGGCTACGAGCCATGCCTTGTATTTTTGGATAGTACCATCAGCTTTTCGTTTTATTTTGAATACAAGCTTGCAGTCGACAATATTTTTGCCCTGTGGCCGTGGCACTTCCTCCCAAGTTCCGGCATCTTTAACAGTTTTGAGTTCTATGTCAATGGCCTCTTTCCATTTTGGCCAATCCATTCTTAATTTCGCCTCCTCCAAGGACTTGGGATTGCCGTCAATGTCTTGTATTGCCCCATAGACAGCGTCATCGAATTCCATGTGATACACGGCATCATTTGCAAGATTGACTTCAGGGGTGGCAGTGCTCCCCCTGACGCCGGGTATTTTATCATCTGGTTTGGAATTCATATACCCATGTACATTACCTTCGCCCTGTTCGAGGTGTTGTACATACTGCGAGGGTTTCGGGACACGTTCTGAATGTCACTCAGGTTCAGCAGGCCAGGTCTTTTTCGGCACGGGAGGGGTTTCTAATGGAATATAGGGGCGAATAGGGGTAGATGGTCCAGATTTAACGCTTTTGTCATCATCTGAGCCATTAGGATCAGTATGGGCAGTTTCCTGATCTGGGTTTATATAGGGGTTGGAGGATGTGGCATTTTGCCTTGAGCTCGAGCTGAGCATATCAAATGGAATTTCAATTGTTGGTGTCACAAACTTGACATTTCGTTCGACGGAAATCTTATTCCATCCCTTCCAATAAATTCTATGGGCATGGGGGCTGTCATTATCATAGCCCACCCAAAATGCCTCATTTGCCTGTTCGTCCAATTTGGATCCTGAGTCATTATGGACCCAGACTCATTGGCCCCATTCAGGAACACTTCCTAAATTCGGTTTTTCTTTTGTGAGTCGTTCAAGCGGGGTCATGTTCCCTAAAACCCGTGTGGAAGTATGGTTCTTGAGCCACACAGCCCAATTCACTGCCTCCCCCACAGATTTTTGGGTAATCTGGATTGATGCAACATAGCGCGGGTTCGCTCAAGGATTCTTCTATTTAGGGACTTGGCAACTCCATTATGTTGTGGAGTATCATGTGTAGTTAATCGTCGTTCTGTCCCCTGATTACGTAAGAATGTGCCGAATGCGGTACTCGTATATTCGCCCCCACGGTCAGACCGAAGTCTTTTAATTTGAACTCCATGTTGGGTTTTTGCCCATGCTACAAAGTCTTTGTATGCATTAAAGGCCTCGTCTTTTGTCCATATGACCTGAATTTTTGTATATCGCATCGCGTCATCTGTAAATGTTATGTAATATGGTCACCCGCCTAGCAAATTAATGGGGGATGGCCCCCAGATGTCCGTATGTATTTCTTCCCCAAAGGAAGATGCAAGTGGTGCTGTTCTTTCCTTTTTTATTATTTTCCTTGTAGCCTTTCCATACTCACATGAGTCACAGGAAAAATCTGTAATGTCATCCACGAGTTTAATACCCTGGATAACATTATTTTTTACGAGGGAACGAATTGAGTCGATTGAGATGTGGCCCAACCTCCGATGAAGCTCCAAGAGCTTAATTGTTTCGTCCCCGGCACTAGCAGCCACATTGGCATGCTCAACTTTATATAGGCCATTATTGCCTACTGGAATTTCCCCAATAATTACGCCCTTGGGATTCTTTATTTTGCACGAGGTTCCGTTGAATAAGACCCTGTGACCTGCTTTCGTAATCTGATTAATTGAGACAACGGTGAGTCCCATTTCTGGAGCATGTAGGGCATCACGTAATATAACCGGGGTGAATTTCCCACCATTTGGCACTTGTATTTTTAAATCACCAGTGCCAATAGCATAAAATATTCATTTGTCGGCTGCGGTAATTGGGTGAGGGTCAATAGAGTGATAATTAATGAATTGCTCTTTGTACGGCAACATATGCCTTGTTGCCCCTGAGTCGTATAATTCGGTGTAAATAGGGGAATTTATTTGTGTATTCGTCGTGGCCACGGTATTCGTCTCTGGCCTTGTGGCCTCAATTACAGCCCATGCCTCAACGTCAGCATGCTCTGTGGCCATGGCTGTGCTTTCCTTTGCACCCACCCTGGGATTTGTGTACCACTGTGGCCCCTGTCCCTCCTTTCCTCCCCCTTTCGCCCAACAGTCCGCTTTATAATGCCCTTTCCTGTGGCAATTAAAGCACTCCACATTCTTCCCGGCCTTCCTTCTCTGGCCATTAGAGTAAAATGCTTCTTCACTATTATTAGATTTCCCTTTTCCTTTCTTTAGGGATCGTTGGTCATACTCATCTGTCATGAGTCGAATTACTAGGGCGGGGGTAATGGACTTGCTGCTAAGGTCTGCTGCAGCCATAATTGAATTTATCATATTATCATATGAATCTGGGAGTGATCCCAACAATGTATTTCCGTATTCTTCGTCTGTAATTGTGGCCCCCATGGCCGCCAATTGCTCTTTTAGATCCACAAGTTTATCAAAATGCGCCCGGACATCGTCATCTGCGCCACAGCATGTATTTTGTAATCATTTACGTAAGTCGACCAAAATTAATTTAGATCGCCCTTCATACAAGGCCCAGAGCTGTTCCCACACCTCCTTTGCCTTCAATCCGGCCTTAATCTGGCCGAACACCATATCTGGGACCGAGCCTGCCACTAGTTGCTTTACCATGGCCTCGTCCCTTCTCCATCTTGCTTCCAGTGTAAGCCCGTCAACCGTACTGGCCCCGGAATAATCTGATGTAATCGTGTCATTCGAAAGGTGCTCAAGTAGCCCCTTGGCGTCCAGGGCCCACATAATTCGGTCTTGGTATGTGACCCAATTGGCCCCGTCTGCTGCTAATTTCATTATCCTGATCTTGAATTCATCGCTCATAGCTGTAAGGTTTTATGGGTAGTGTCAAAGATATAGGGGTAAATGTTTTTTTTTTTTTTTTATTATAGGATCGGCGATGGGCCCATAACCTTGTGTGAGGCTATGGATGAGAATGGTATTTCCCCTGGATGACTAAGCGGACATGAGCGAATTCGATAGACGGGAGAGCCCTAGTTGCTCGGGTGAATTAGCAGGAAGGATATTATTATTAGAGTCCTTAGATCTGTAGGTGAGCTCAAGCTCACCCTTTTATACTGTGTACAGGATATTAAAGAAACTACATGAGAATAGTAGAATGTTCGGGTACTATACTACTGGTACCAACAAGAAGGATACAGAATGTTCTCTTAGGTATATTATTACCATAAGAGGGTGGTAGGGGAGTCGCGCTTGATATGGCGTTAAGTCCATATAGGGGTATTTGCCACTTCAGGCTGATTATATAATTAACTCTTTATTTTATTCCAACAGTGTTGCCGCGACTCCGCTCGGCTCCCGGACGGCTTCCGCCGACTCGACTTGTGCTTGGAGTCGGCTCGAGCTGATGGATCGACTTGAAAACCATTCAGTTGGGGATCGGTTCGGCTCGACTCGGCTTCGGGGCGACTTCCGGGCGACTCGACTCACGACTCGAGCCGACTTCGAGCCCGAGTCGCGGCAACACTAATCGGCTGTTGTTGCATGAATCTCTTGGCAAAGTACAGTTGACACTTGATCCAGAAGGCACAGAGTGATTTTCCAGCGATGTATATATGTATTATTGTTACATACAGATATTTGACTTGAGTCGACTTCGAGTCAAGTCGAGTCGGTAAATTTGGCTTGACTTCGGAGATAAGTCAAAGTCAACGGAAGTCATGCGGAGTCGCCCGAAGTCGAACCAAGCGGAGTCGTGGCAACACTATCGTGACCTACTCGATGATAGTATCATACCTTCATTCGCACCGCCACCCGTGTCGTCGTGGTTTTGGACTCAAGAGATATACCTTGAGAATGCTCGGGTAGATCCGTGTTCAGATCTCCAATTCGGGTGTCAACTTCTCACACCGTACAGTATCTGTGCCCTGTGGTATGGTACGGCGCTTATTCCAATCGACGGGCAGTATCCAAAGCCAAGTCGAAATTATTGAGGACGTTCCTGGTGCAGTGAACCCGGTCAATGCTAAGCTCGTCTATGTCCAGTCTCCCAATTTTCATGAGACTAAGCTCACACTCGCGTGGAAATTCGAGGTTGAGATGCAGGACAACTGGTATGAGGCATACATGGATGCCTCCCATGTCTCGCGTATTCACACCGTTATCGATTGGGCATCGGATACGCCTGCGCCGAAACCTAGTCCCGTCCCTTTGGAGCCCTCCTACCGCGTGTGGTCATGGGGTATCAATGATCCTAGTGAAGGAAAGAGGTCCTTGGTTTCTGAATACGATAAGCTTGCGTCCCCTGTCGGTTGGCACTCGATTCCTACTGGGAGGGGCCCGTTGGCCCGGGGCCGGCTTGATTCTGGTCTTTTCCTCAACTCGACAACGACGTAGGGCAATAATGTACGTTCCTATACATCGCCTTTCCTCCCTTGAGTGTCATGTGACAGCCACTGAGCGGCTCATCCCGGTCGCTGACAGCGGCAATTGCCGGACCGCCCCGTATATTAAATTTTAATATCACCGATTTCGATGGAGTGGCACACGGAAGTTATTCGTTAATATCTAACCATAGTCTAGTAATGGGACAATCTGCGGATCCACGGTTTTTTTTTTGGGGGAGGTTCTGCATATGGCACTGGAGGCGGTAAAGAAATGCCGCTATGGACTTCATGGTGCCATGCGATTTGGGTTGCGGACACTGGCGTCTAGTGGGGCGCTTAGGGGAAAGCGGAAGGGGGAGGATGAACTACCAGAAAGGGGAATCCGTCGGAACCGATGGTAGGCCTTGCCGGTGGACCGATCGCACACGTATATGACTAGTGCATTCTCATATTTAACACGAGGTTCTTCTGCCGCTCTCAGTGGAAAAGAGGCCCGCCCCCAAAGACGACAACGACAACGAAATCATGCACGACGATGACGACCCAAGGATCGCGTTGCGATCGACGTCAGCCACGGTGATGGGGGGGTCGAAGGAAAGCTAGAGCCCGTGCCGTTTCTCTCTCTCTTTCGCTACTCTACCCCCCTCGAGAAATTCCTCGACATTATTGGGATCATTTGTGCGGTGTGCTCCGGAGCTGCCCAAGTTCGTGCACGTCTCTCTCCGACAACCGTTGCCGCCCCGCACTCACCTTTATGCCGCGATAGCCTTTAATGGGGCTCCTTTTTGGAAGACTGACCAACTCGTTCGTGGACTTTGGCCGAGCTGCCTCAGCCATCTCTGGAGATTAAAAATAGTAGAGAGATCCGAACGTCAGGCTGAGCCCCTTGAGAATGGGTACGTCGGGACGTGACGGGATAGTTTAAATCGCACATCGCCGAATGTGATCACCCAGTGGCAGATGAGGGTCGTAGACCTTTCCTTTCAATCGCAAATGATCTGGGACTTCAGTCCACAGGGGGAAACATGTGAAAATCAGTATTTAGTATATGAGGAACAGCGATATAGCCGACTTGGTCAGACCCAGACCCATTGCTCCACATTCGTTCACTAGTCGCAAATATCTTGGCAGCTGGCCTTGGGCATTTGTTATTGCTGTTGAAAATTGTTCAGGAGGCACCCCACGCATGATCTGGATTATACACTCCATAGAAAAGGAATTTACCTAGTATTTGGGAGCCAGAAACGCGAGAGAGAAAGATCCTATGAGATGGCCGACGATGCTGGGATGAATTTAACATCAGAAGCCCAAGAGATAGCGGAAGTGACTTACAATTGACTACGATTCCGATATTGCTGAGCAGCGAAGAGCATCAACATAGGCCAAGAAAACGAGACATTCCCATTGGTCTGACGTACCGCGACCTTCCGAGAACTAGCGTTGTACCATAGTAGAATGCTGCAGCGGAAAACAAATTTTTAGACCAGGGAATCCTATGTACCGATGAACGCCATACGCACCCAAGGCGTATGAGCTATAGATGATGAAAAAGAACGTGCCAAGACCGACCCCATTGCCAATGGCAGACTTCAGCCGTCGGCGTGGAAGGCTTCAGAATTTGATTGTCGTAGATGGCGGTGAGTTTTTCTGGGTACCGAAGCGCCTGTGCGCCCGGATGGTGGAGATGACCTCTTCGCAAAGGATCCCCTTCTGCAATGCTCGGTGAGGGATAGCCTTACGGAAATAGTTTAAAACTGTAGCCAGAGGAAGATAATGCGAGGGCGCACTGTTTTGTATTTGGACATAAACCTTTGCATGGTAGCCCGGTTATAGCGATGCATGGCAATATAAGCAGATATTGCGAGGGACAATCGCCAAGATCGGGCGTACGCCACTAGGAAGAGAGATGGATGTCAAAATCGCGGGAATCGGGGACAGCTATCTTGCCATACGGATGAATCCGGTGGCGAATGCGCCTGCACATTCCGCGGAGATGACGACTTTTCGAGATTCCCTCTTGAATGAGAATCTGACGGGAAACAAAGATAGGAATTTATATTGTCATTTTGGGGAGCGGGAGCACTTACGAGTATCAGCTGGATAAGCGTGTAACTTCACCTGGGCCAATGTTGTCAAAGTAGGCGATATCTTGACGTAAGAAATAGACTTGAGGTATACTCGCGGATTCTTCTGGAATTGACTTCGCCGGTCCAGGACTGAAGAGGGGGGTGTGAGGAGGAGCCAAGAGAGAGATGCAGGGAACATACCCAAATAAAATGCACGAGGATGTGGAGAGGAAGATGGCAATCCCGATATATACAAGGTAGGACGCATTTGTGGCAGCCTCGCTGCGGAAGGTGGAACGAGCCTCTTCAAAGATCTGTATGGCGGTGCATTGCGGGACCCAA
>MU129011.1:40079-70159 GCA_014904985.1 Hydnum rufescens UP504 | reverse complement strand
AAAAAAAAAATGACCACGGGTCCTACGAGTTAAATAATTGGATGGTACTCCTATGAATGCCGTGTTTGCAGCTAACCGAATTAAGAAATATTATTCACACGGACCACATACCAAAAATGGATATTACAAATCATCATGACAAAATGGGAAATGAACTATCAGCAGATGTATATGCAATCACAGCCACGGTTCCAAATCAGGAATTAGTTGATAACAACGCTGGGATATCACGGGATTTCGAGTACTGGGAATGACCCCAGGTGTCCTTCGGTCCGGAAAACCATTTACAGAATTATTTGTGGCCAACACAGCAGGCTACTAATAGTGGGAGTATTGGGGCGATAAACTTATTGAGTGGCATCGCCGGTTAATGTCAGCGAAATCTCATCTTCAGATTCAGACGTGTCATTGGGTACATCATGAGGCTACGAAAAAAAAAAAACCTAGATCCTCATCCCGAACTAAAGCCATATTAAAATGAGATCACCCCTCTTCCGGCGCATGGCGCGCATCAATCGAGAACACAAGAGATTGTACATCAAAGGGACCATATTTGCCATAAGTAAGCCGCTGTTCGCTTTGGGGATGTCGGGGATTCTATTCCCATGTTAGGCTTCCGGGTTTGACTTGACTCTTTCCCCTCCTTTGGTTCTTGTGTAGTGACTGGATTGGTCCACCCTGGGTATGGATTGTATATGGAGGGCCATCCAGGGGTTCCAACAGACGGATCGCCATCAGTTTCGAATCTCTGGTACGTTTTTATTGTCCGGGTGTCCAACCACTATCCCGCCGGCCATGTACACTCGTGTCTGGCTAGATTTACTGAGATCCCTATCATTTCATGGCCTTGATTGGATTGGATTGATCAGGCGATAGGACCGGGCTTTGGTTCTTCATCATCAGTCTCTGCGCCTCGTGTGGGTTTGTTTTATTTGACACGGCGCTCAGTATTGGAGCAGTGGACTAACTTTTGTGGTCCGGCCGGGGATTGTGATGCAGTTACGATTGCATGCCAGAATTACTTGTTCGGACACGCGGCCTCTGAACTGACGAAGAAACTGAGGAGTACTTCATTCAGGGCTATTCTGCGACAGGATAGTGAGTGCTATTATTTGCTTGACTTCGTTCCAGACCCTCCTCCCTTTTTGGTACACTATCTTATCTGATCTTGATCACCTTTCTTAGTCGGCTGGTTTGATGAAGAAGCACATTCGGTAGGTTTCATTGATTTATTGCTTCAGTTGGCGCCGGGGTGTCGTGATAACTTCATATTTTCCCTTTCCCAGACTGGGGTGCTAGTGTCCAATCTCTCCGATGGAGTGAGTAATTATTGAACTCTTCCTTTTCAGTTCAGAGTCGTCTGATATTAGGAACTGCCCTGTAGCCTCAAAAGGTGTATTCATTATTCCTTTTCCATCGCTCCCGTGCTCCCTATCCTTAGCGAGATTGTTTCGTACAGGTGTATGGTCTCGCTGGAGTCACCCTTGGGTCAATCGTCCAGAGTCTGTCGACTGTCACGGGTGGAATCATTGTAGGACTGGTGTATGGCTGGAAATTAACACTCGTTGGCTTCGGTGTGTTTCTTGTTTTGATACCCACGCCCGACAAAATCTGTTCTGTTGCTCATCATTTGGTATAGTTACCATGCCTATCGTTGGCAGCGTAGGCTTCATTCGCCTGGTTCGTCTCTTTTTTTGTTGTATGTAATTGCCTCGGGAACGCCGTGGGTTGATATCAGGGCTGGCCCTCAAATCTAGCGCGTTATCGTCCTCAAGGACAAGAAGAACCGGAACATCCACGCCGGATCGGCGCAACTAGCGTGCGAGGCAGCGGGGCGATTCGGACGGTTGCATCCCTCACGCGGGAACAGGACTGCTTCCAGGAGTATTCCCGGAGTCTCGAAATGCCCGTGCGGAATGTAACGCAATGGGGAAAATGGAGTGCGGCCACGTATGGCATTGCGCAGGCCACTACGTTTTGGTCCATTGCGCTCGTGAGTGTTTTATTTTGATTATTTTTAATGATGATTTGATTTGAGTTGTCGTGAAGTGGGGACTCATTCTGCCTGTTTGCTTGTTGTAATAGGTTTTTTGGTACGGTTCCAGGTTGGTATCAAATAGGGAATACTCGACACGACAGTTTTACATTTGCAAGTCTTTCTAATCCCTTTCTCTCTTTTCCGCTTTGGGCTCAACATCTCTCTTTAAATCTCCCACGTTGAAGGTTTGATGTGCACAACGTGGGTCCCATAGTTTTATGCCGATTTTATTTCGTTTGTTAATGCTGTCCTTTATTACTCTATAGCTTTGGTGCTATCCAAGCCGGAAATGTCATCGCGTGTTCCCCGAAACCTGTCCCTTCCGAAAGCTCATTGACCGGTATGTGCTTGTACTGCAGGTTTTTGGATACGTACCGGATATCTCTTCGGCCCGGGGTGCTGCCCAGGAGATGATCAAGTTGATGGATTCAGAACCCGAGATCAATGGGGAATCTGAGGAAGGCGGGTCACTTACTGACTGCAAGGGATTAGTCGAACTTAGGAACGTGAAATTCCGCTATCGTAAGTATTTCGACTCTTTCGACTGTGTAGATGAGCAGATCGGAAGCGACTCGCTTACCTGTGATGTATTCAACAGCTACGCGACCTTCTGTTCGGGTGCTTCGGGACCTTTCGATGACTATCCTTCCAGGGTCATATATTGCTATCGTGGGTGCTAGTGGATCAGGGTACGCGGAATTTCTGGATGATATTGCTCAATATGATTCTCTGACAATTTCCCATTGAGTAGGAAGAGCACAGTGTAGGTGATATTCCCAGGAGTGCGGCATATACATTCCGTGAGATATGACTCAATGAATTCTTCCAGGGTACAATTGATAGAGCGTTTCTATGACCCATCGTCTGGTATGTCTAGCCTCACCTTCCGTGTCTTATTTCATCGTTCCTTGACGTTTGACTGACACAGGCCAGATTTTGGTACGAGATTGACCTTTCTTAGAATGGCTTGAATATCTGAAGGCGCTATCTTTTCAATTGGACCCTGAAACGCTTAGCTTGATGGTGGGTGGAACGGCATGCTTCAAGTCATCTTGCTTAACCATCCCAATCAGGGCAAGATATCTCAGAGCTTAACGTGCAGGATTATCGAAAACAACTCGCACTCGTTTCTCAAGAACCGGTAGGATATGCTGCAAAACGCATCAGCCCGTCTGTTTCTCATTGCCGCTCTCTATTCTTGACAGACACTATATGCTGGTACCATCCGCTTTAATGTTCTGTTGGGTGCCGTCAAGCCAGTGGAAGAAGTATCCCAAGAGGAGATTGATCGTGCCTGCAAAGATGGTATGATTACCGCTGTTGTGTCAATCACAGCGGAATCCTAAGCCTGATTGACGATGATTGCGTACCTTAGCCAATATCTACGATTTCATCATGTCCCTCCCCAAGCAATTCGAGACAGAAGTAGGAGGAAAAGGCTCGCAGCTGTCTGGTGGCCAGAAACGTCCGTGCCTCCCTCGATGACTTGGATCTCAGACGGTTCACTGACCGCTAATGCTACAGAGCGCATCGCCATCGCTCGTGCGTTACTGCGGAATCCAAAGGTCCTTTTGCTGGATGAGGTATGCACTTATTTTCATTCCCCTACTGTACTCTTAGCTGATGTTCCCGGCGATACCTAGGCTACGTCCGCCTTGGACTCAAATTCCGAGAAAGTGGTACAAGACGTATGTTCCATACCATTCTCCACGATAGCGCTATTTTACTCAGAGCTTTCTGAAAGGCTCTTGATAACGCCGCGAAAGGTCGAACGACGATAGCAATTGCACATCGACTATCGAGTATCCAAAATGCGGATTGCATGTGCGTGCCTCGTTGAGTTGCCGCATTTTTTTAGACTTCCGAATTGAACACCCCCTTCCTAGTTATTATATCCGGGACGGCCGAGTGGCCGAAGCCGGGACTCACGACCAATTGTAAGCACCCAGACTGTTGCTATTCTTGAATCAAACACTTACTCCGTCGCATTACTTTTACAGGCTCAGAATGCGCGGAGGATAGTAAGTTTTGTCGGTGTTGCAAAGTATGGAATGTTTAGCTAAACACATTCCTTGCTCAGTTACGAATTAGTTCAGTTGCAAGCTCTACACAAACACAAGCAATAAATTATGTGTATCGGTACCTGTTGTGTTAATTCCAGGTGTCATCTTTACCCCTGTTAAACATTGTTTCCGACGGGGAACTGGCGATCAAGATCATAGTGTAGGTAGGGTAATGAGAGGAGCGTAATTTAGGAAGGGTGCGGGAAACATACCGTCTTCGTATTCGAGAGCCGGGGCATTAACCGGAAGCTTGCCACCTAACTTTGTCTGCAAAGCAAAGAGGATCCCATTGTTGTTGGTCATGAACAATGCTGCCCTTGTCATGACGTAGACACACCATCACTTGGCAGCACAAGAGGGAGCTGGTTAAAATTAATACTCAAGCATCAAAGGAAGAAGTGCAGCCGGCATGTCAAACGTGCATGCTAGCCTGGTGCAAAGGTCAAATCACCGAAGAGTCTTCATGCGAGACGGCGTCTACTTTGTTTCATTCAGATTTGATGAATTCGATGATAATATCCAAATCATTTCCTATGATAAGATGATAAATGTTCGCTTAATGGACTCATTGGTCTGGATTTCGTCCTTGACCGCAGTAATATTGACCAATGGAGTTTTGATTGACAGAGTGTACTAACGTATTTGGACGATGGACGCCAAGTTTGTAGATATGCCAGATAGCGGATTCGAGAGCAATACCTCAGCCCATCCGAGGTCCCAACACAGTGCTCTAGCCTGGAATGAGCTTCGAGCCATGCTACCAGCTGTTGACCACAAGACCGATGCCCCATGACGTTGGTGCATCAACCCCAGATATCAACGGTGACGCCAGGTATGAGAGTCCGTCAGAGTCCACATACTGGGCATGATGGGATAGTGAAACCAGTGCACAGCTGCCTTCTGCAGTTCTCATGGTCCCCTTCCGTCCTGTTGATAGAGTCAATGACGTAGTGGCGGCCATCTTCCACGGCGCACTCCAACATAGCCCTAGAAACGATGTTACAGAAATGGGTATCAATTTCTCTGGCTGAGCTGCACTGGAATCCACAGGAATAAAGAGACCCTTGCCCGCAATAATCGATTCCTTGGCAAGATCAAATTCGTTGGCATGGTTGGAATTGTTGGACCTGCAAGTTGACTCGTGGGAATATCTTAGGGGAATTGAGTCATCAACGAACTGAAACATTATACATATCATCTCCTACTAGCAGATGAAGTTCGAGAATGATTTCAATTGCGGGAATCGAGTCGTGGGCGTTTCGGAGATTGCCGCAAATGAACGCCGAACGTTGCTTGCCTCTCTAGCTTCTATTCTATTATCTCTTCGCAATGCATCGCATGGCATTGTCTATCCATCCACATGTCGCACGTCTTCATTTGGGTTCAATAAGGAATGCTCGATCAAAAGCTGTGTCGAAAAAACTGGTCGGCAAGAGCCGAATACGTTGCATAATACGTATATACACGACGGGGCCACGTATCTAAATACGGACAGGATACGATCGGGATCGTCTGCGGACCCAATCCACTGACACTCCCACTCGCAGCGATAACGATCGGGCGGGGGTGTAGCAATAAACAAAGAGAATGCAAGGAAAATGGGGGGGGGAACAAGAGGAGTGCTCCCACTGAAGTAGGAAAAGGCGAGAAAATAAAAGGCAATTTGCTCCCACTTGAGCGAAAAAATGCAATATTGAGCAGAGAACTCCCACTGGAGCAAATGGACTGGGATGAGCGAGACAAAAAGATGAAAAACAGAAAAGATGAGGCAGCAGGTATATACTCCCACTGGATTAAAGAACAGAGACATGGCAATAATTACCCCACAATTGCAAGTACCGTGAGCCGAGAGTTCCAATCTCCCTCGCGCGAGTAATGGTGGATGTCTTGATAGTGTCGTGTGCCGAGAGCTGGACATCCAAATCCCCTCCGCGCACCCCAATCGACGAGCCGGATCCATGGCAATCCCCTCGCCCGGGCACCACCTCCATCCCACCCAAAAGAAAACATGATGTGAGTATGTCCGAGTACTCTTTTAGAACAGCTCAATAGATTTGCTATTGGCAACTGCAACGGTAGCAGTTTCGGCATGAACGGGGGCAGGGCCATACAGTCACGTGCAAAGTGGCCAGGCTGTTGACAGCGGTAACAACGGTTACCCTTCTTGGTGTCATCTGCCGGCTTTGAGTTTGCTGACTTCGAGTCCGCCGGGGTCTTTACTCCACTAGGTTTCCCACGGCCACTTTTGGCAACATTCACAGTGATTCAGTAATCGAGTTCACCCTCTTTTAGCCACATCTCATACTTGAGGAGAGCAGCTGACACTTCGGATACGGTAGGTCGCCCATGACGGATGATGAGGGCAGTGGCAACAGAGTCGTAGGAGAGGGGGAGGTTTGCAAGGAGGATGTCGGTGATATCTTGATCACTCACAGTGATCCCCATGGATCGGAGTTGGTTCGCATAGATGGTGATGGTATTCAGGTAGTCCCCTACTGTGTCTCCAGGGGCAAGCCGTGTGTTTTGCATTCGCTGCTTAATGGCAATTCGATTGGCAGCCGAGTTTCGCGAATAGAGTTGTTCGAGGGCACTCCATGCCGACGGTGCATCAGTGCAGTTATGAATATGAATCGTTTGGTCCGGGTTCAGTGTCAGGCCAATAGCAGTATAGCTGTCCGCAGATTTGGCATTCCAATCCTCAAGACGCGCGAGATCAGTGTGGCGGGGTCTGGAAACCGAGCCATTAACAACCCCCCAGCAGCCTGAGCGCATCATGATGAGCTGCATCTGAAAAGCCCAGTCATAGTAGTTATCTGCTCCAGACAACTTGGCTACAGCAGCCAGGAGGGCATTAACATTTGACATGGTGGCAGGTGGCAGGTACTAGCTTAGAAGGTGGTATACGCTACAGGGCGCATGGGCCCATAACCTGTCGAAAAAACTGGTCGGCAAGAGCCGAATACGTTGCATAATACGTATATACATGACGGGGCCACGTATCTAAATACGGACAGGATACGATCGGGATCGTCTGCGGACCCAATCCACTGACAAGCTGCACCTGGACCATTCACTATTACGATGGTGACTCCGGAGAGTAGAGATGCCAAGACTATAGTATTCAACACCCTCCAAGATTTCCATGGCGAATTTCGCGAATGGTGCTTCCTGAACACCCAGACAGGTCATGTGTACAATGGTTCTATACTGGATCATTCCCGCGTCAACCCCGGTGTCGTATATGAGGCCATGCATCTGTTCTTTGCCCCTTGGCAGGAGGATAGCCTCCACCATCAAATTGCTGACAAGGTCTTTGAAGAGAAGTCGATAAAGACGATGGAGTGTCATCTCAGCATGTCTGGAATCACGCGATTCAAGGCGAAGGATCCGAGCAGGCCAGACGGCTGGCATTACCTTACGGCTGAAAAAGATATTGTGGAATGGGATGGTTTATGGGAAGGCATCGATGGCCGAGTATATTGCCTAGAGGCAAAGCATTTTGTGGATCTGGTGAGTACTCAATATCTCTTTTGCATATTTCAAGGCTTGAACCATATCACTATAGGACAAAATTGGCCAAATTCGAGTAAAGCTTTGCAAGACTCTCGAGTACCTTAACAAGACCCCTGAAACTGTGATCGTTTATATCTCTGGAAAATATTGGTCGACTTTGCGCGATCCCATGGGTATGGTGCGTGACCTTGGATTTGGAATTCTGCAGGAGAATGGGTGGGATCTCGAAGTCGAAGATCCTGTTCAGGGATCTGGTATTGGGCATGGCAATGGTGGGCAAGTGGAGAAGGCAATGGAACAAGATTGAAAACCAAAACCAAAGGCATGAAGCCCCTTCAGATATTTTTTGATACGACTCATTGCGTGTTATTTCTGTCACATTACATTTGTAACTTGGCATGTTAGATCACCCATTAATGCACTCGCTCCTGGTCACCAGTGCCTGTATACTCTCCTTCACATCGCAATACTCCTGTGACATCTCGGACTCAGCACGACCCCAAGACATCCCAGGAGCTGGACGGTACGGCATCACCATCTTGATCCTCTGCCGCCGGGCTGGGGACGAAGGCACTTGATTGGAAGTACTCTTGAGTAGGCATGTTTAGGATCGTGTCAACTTTCGAGTGTACTGGGAATGCAAGTGAGAGGCATTGAACTGTAGAGACGGAAGAAATGAGTATGGGGATGTGAACAGTCTGGACTACGAGGACGCGAGCCTTGAAAAATGTCTATGTCTTGTATATGATTTTGTGAATTGTTTCTTGATATCAGCTCAATTGGGGTGATGATTTGGCTGAATAGGCCTCGACTTACGAGAAGAAAACAACATTTTCAGGCAGGACGAGCTGGAGATATTCAGATTCAGAAAGTGCAGGGTAAGATATTTGTTGAATACACGACCTGTTCTCCCTGACGTCCCGCCGCATTGGCTTCCACATTGAGCACAACTTTATGTTCTCATTCTTTCGCCCATGGCAACCATCTGTCAAGACCGGTTCAATCACTCTGTTGTCTGAACCGTGCGACGTTTGAAGTGAATCCAGTCCATGAGGGGTGTGTGCACATTGTTAATCAACCACATTGTCAACTGCTTCAGCTCGGCTTGGTGCAGTTAATTTGACAGCTCGGCTCGCCTTGTCATCGGTTCAGCTCACGGCTTGAGCTGACTTCAAGCTTAAATATCCTAAAGTGGTACAGGACAAATTCGAATATCCCATGAAGGCAGAGCCACCACAGAATAGGCAGAAGGGCCAGGAGTTCCAGGAGTTGGGAGTCGACACGTGGAACACGATCCACGGGGGCAGGAACTGTTGTGGCAAGGAATATAAGCGCGGTGGCATGCTTGCATCATCCCACAGAGATACAGTCGTGGACAGCCAAAGTCAACAATGTTGATTTGCTCCTGAAATATTCATTGAAATCATCCAGAAATCACCTCAACACCCTCACAAATGCTCTAAGCAGCCTCCTATGTGCTCGGCTGCCATTAATTCTAAATTTTTTTTAACAATTATGAAAAAATTTTGGCCAGACCCTAAAATCAAGCCCCTCAAGTTCAAAGTCATACCAAAATGTAGCTACTAACTAGGAGAATGTGATTCAGCAGAGAGTATGGCCCCACCTGCACCCAGAAAGACAGAAATTGACCATTAGTCGGAGTGCGCCGATGCAGACTCAATTTCGGAAACACCCGACTGGCTGCGAAACCTCTGAGACTATGGGCGAGGCCCAAATAACTTTGTATTTTCAGCAGGTAAATGACCCGAATAACTCTGATGATTCAGACAATGAAGATTTTGCCTGGGATCCACATGCCTGTCGTGACAATAATACTCCGCCTTATGTCACTAATGAAGATGTGGATCTTGATGGCCCCGATGACAATGTTCTAGAACAGGAGGATATTTGCATAAATAGGGAACTAAGGTCTCTTTCTGCTGCTATTGATGCAGATGAGTGGCTGCCAAAAGGACAGAAGTGGAAGTTGGAATCTCAGGGAGGTGTGCTGCTTCAAAATTCGTTTTTTTTTCTTTCTCCTTTTTTGTGCGGAGGCTTCAATTTATTTTGTGTCAGGACGTCCAAAGACATATATCAAAGGCCCAGATGTTGTGAGCAAGTCGGAGCGGATGCAGCACCGGTACAAAAAGCAAATCACTACTCAAGGAACACTGAATTTTCTTGCCATCCCTCAAGCCTGTCCCATCCCACCACCTATCTATGTCCCCTCACAGTCCCCCTCGCCCGATGTGGAGATCAACAGTGGCACCCGATCTCTGAGTCCAAATGAACTAGCTGAGTTCCTTCTGCTTGTCCCTGTTCCACCTGTCTGTGCTCCAGGGGGGACATGCGCCCGAAGCAAACTTGTGCAATAAAACCTACTGTAGAAGATTCTAGAGACATGGAGGATGACGAGGACAAAGAAATAAATGAATTGATGCAAGGGCATGCATTGTGCTCGCCATTAGAATTACCAGATTGGCCTTACCTCCGCAATGAGATTGACAAGGTCCTGGACAAGGAGAAAAAAGTATGCCACCTTCCATACAGCCAGGTGAGTGAATCTTCTGGAATGTCAGGATGTTACTCATGAACTCTTTCAGCTTAACCAGTACCAACTGTTGCACAGTTTTGCCACTCTTCAGATTAAAGGACTTGGAAGGATTGCAGCCAGCATCCATATTGCCCTGTCTCAACATAAAGGGGAAGGAGCTTGGTTTGCTCGGCGCATCTGTGCACTTGCGTGTCACTTTGAAAAATATGAACAACTTCCGATTGAGTGCCGGGGTGGAAGGCACAAAGGCTCATGTCACTTGGATGATGAGGATGTTAATAGAGCCGCTCGAAGCTGGTTAGAGATGCAAAAGATAGGATCGGTCACTTCGTCCAGATTTTGTCGTGCTCTCAATGCAACCATATTCCCCAATCTTGGCATTGCACTCAAGAAACCTCTCTCAAACCGCATGGCATGTCAGTGGATGCACAAATTGGGTTTTTGTCAGACAATTCTGTGAAAAGGTGTATATATGGATGGCCATGAGCGTGAGGATGTTATTCATTATCGGAATGACATTTTCCTTCCCACAATGGCGAAATTTGAGTCCCATATGGCTTGCTATGAAGGGGAAGACCTGAAGCGACACGAGCCAAATCTTCAACCAGGCGAGAAGCGCATCATTGTGCAATTTCATGATGAGAGCTGTTTTCATGCTAACGAGTTCAAATCATCTGCATGGTGCGCTCTCCATTGATGTCCTTATCCCCTTCCATTCTTACACTTTGTTAGGCTAAAGCAGGGCCAATCAATCCTCCAAAAAAAGAGTTGGGGTTGTCTAATACATGTATCCGATTTTATCAATGAGGAAGATGGACGTCTTATTCAGCATAATGTGCATGGCAAAGTCATCCGCGATGCACGAAAGGTCATCTTTCCAGGTGCTTCGGGAGATTCATGGTGGGACACACAACACAGCTTCTTGTACAAGTGGATACTGCGATGGATATTTTTGATGCAACTCATCCCGATTGCCAGGCATTATTCATTTTCGATCAATCCTCTGCCCATGCATCTCTCAGACCAGATGCCCTTCGAGCCTTTGACATGAATAAGGGCAACGGTGGGAAACAACGCAAGCAGAAGGACACAATCATTCCATGCACCAATCCCACGATCTCGATGCATGGCAAGCCACAGAAGATGACAAATGAAAATGGCGAAGCCAAGGGACTCCAAGCCGTGCTTGAGGAGCATGGCTTTGACATGAAGGGCATGCGTGCTAAATGCACCCCATATGTCCCTTTGAGAATGATAGGTGCTGTATGGCATGCCTCCTAAGCAGGCAAGATGATTTTGTTAACCAAATATCAATGCTGGAGGCCGCCATAATCAACAGAGGCCACTTGTGTTTATTTTTGCCTAAATTTCACTGTGAGCTGAATCCTATCGAGATGGTGAGTGCAATATGACTCTTTTTAAGCAATCTAATGATGAATCCCTTAATTATACAGTACTGGGGTTATGCAAAGTATCGTTATTGCGAGGTTTTTAAAGCAACCTTTGCAGAGGCAAAGCAAACTACAATCCAAAGTCTAGATGCTTGCCCTGTTGAGACAATCCGGCACTTTATCAACCGGTCATGGCGCTTTATGTCTGCATACCACCTTGGACTTATGGGAAAGGCAGCAGAGTGGGCTGTGAGGAAGCAAAATCCCATCGCAGTGTTGCGCAGCGTGCTATGCTTGCTATTGACTCTATTCTCAACTAATTGTATCATATATTCTCCCATGGTCATTGTTTATATGTATATAGGTGTCATTTACCCTCTCCAATGAGTCCTAATACACATTCCAGTCACTCATGCAGCCTCAGAAGCAGTCTAACTTCTCTCAAAATTTGCTCAAAATTTTGGCCAACCTCAAATTAACCCCTAGGAAAATTTTAAAGGTGTTTTTGGGTTCCTTGAGCCTCAAGGAGCCCAAATCCGTCGAGATCTAAGTTTCAGAGTCGCTGAATCAAGCTCCGGATACAATTGTTGACTTTGGCTGTCCACAACTGTACCGAAACCTGAGTTACTGTCTTATTTCGACCGTAGGTTCGATCAAAAATCACATGACTTTTTTTTTTGCTTCCGCCCAGGTGGACCTAAGTTCACGGGCTAGCGATTCATTCCATTGGTGTCTTACGGTTTGTTGTTACTGGCTTAGGTGTGTGTAAACTTGCGGAGCAAGTCTAGGTGCGTAGGAATGCTGTTTGACTGTCGGGTGGGATGGGCAATTGGAGGCGGGTGGGTGGGCTCCTTTCCATGCATTCTTACGACTTGGCCAGTCACAATGACCACTGAGAACTAATTTAAATTTCACTGAGGTCTAGCATCTATTGCACTCTGCAAGGATAAACCGTAATGTATAATAATATCCACTCTTGGGACTCTTGTCTAGGGAAGGAGGCAACTCATTGATGTTTGGGTGGGTGAGGCGGGCGAATGAGACATTTGTCGCTGGCTGTTGCGTCGATCGTCTGGACTGCAAAGGAGTCCGGAAGCAAGTTCTCGGAGCTTGCCGATCGACTGCACGTCCACTCATACTCTAGCCCACGTTCTCGGACATCGTTCCTTTGGCCCAAAACTACTAGCTAGCGATTCATTCCGTTGGTGTCTTATGGTTTGTTGTTACTGGCTTAGGTGTGTGCAAACTTGTGGAGCAAGTCTAGGTGTGTAGGAATGCTGTTTAACTGTCTCCCAAGCAGCCGAAGGCCACCACAGTCAAGGAGCTTGATCCTACTGTCACCACACCACCTATGGCTGTTCTCTTGTAAAGTCCTAGTTATTCTGGCTATATATAAGAACCACGGTACTAGGTTCCTTTCCGAGATGTCTTGGCTCTCTTCTTCAGAGGTAACAGGCTTGTACTTAACTCGTCTCGTGCTTCCTCAATTTCCTTCCACCTCTTTTTCACATCTGTACTTGCATCATGAAGGAAGGTGTCCACCTCTTGTACAATCTCTACCCGCTGCGAAGCATTGCAAATATGCAGTGGTATGATTGCTTGCATATTGCGCCAGTAGATATAGAATGCATCTGAGGTCCATTGGCCTAACTGTTGTACAATCTTAACATCTGTACCACGTGTTAGATGATGTGTGGTACCGCTGATGCAAAAGCTGTGGCCGGATGGGCCTTGCAAACCCTGTTTGGCCCAGATCTCGTTGCAGCGATCTGTCACTGAGCGTTTTACCATCGGTTGCCAGCCGGTGCTGGTCAGAAAGCCAAAGAAATGTGCCTCAGAAGGTAAGTTGCCATTCGTAATCTGCTGCTGTTGAATTGCACGATAGGGGCAGGAGCAATCATCCTCATAGGTGAGAATCAAGGCCGCACCTGTGTGTTGGGTAGTCTTCGTCCATGGAATATGGATGGATACAGATTCCGCCTTTCCATGAGAGGACCATGAGATGGGGGTATCTTTTTGCACATGCCTTCCAGGAATGAAGTGATCTACTGATGGGACTGTGACCTCGCCTAACCGTGCGATCCCCCAAAAGGCCACGCATACAACTGCCCAGAATGCTGCATCAAAGGAATTTGAAAAATCCATTTCATCCCGAATTGTGTGTAAGTGCTCCAAGGTGACTGGAGGCCGCGGAGCCCATTTAGCTGATGCTGGTGCTAATTTCCCAACACCTACTATAGCTGCCTGGATCGTAGGTGTGTCACTGGTGAAAGGAATATTATGAAATGTGTGCCAGGCATGCAAACCATTCATCCAATTGTCGATGGCCAAAACACCTATAATACCTGCTGCATCCATGATGAAACACAATAGCAGGTTGGCATCTGCTGGTAATCGGCTGTCCTCGCTTATTTGATTTGTCTCACACCATTCTGCCCAGCACATTATACCAGCACCATATGTTTTGCGCATGTCCTCTTCCCACCTGGCCAGAAGGACCTCTTCTGCACGAGCCTGTTGTAAAGCTAGCTGAGGGCTATTTCATATCAGCTGTTCACGCTTTTCTATGACTTGTGGAGAAGACCATGAGCAAATGCGGTGTTGAGCTTGCACACGAGGTCAGTACAGGGAAGGGGCTAAGAAAAGGTGACTTGGGCCAGGGTGCCGTCCAACTGAAAGAATAGGTGGGAAGAGACTATATGAGTCAAAGAAGGCGAGTACCAGGACATTATTGCAAGCTGAGTTGTGTATCACAGACCAGCCAATGGAATTAGTTGAACTCTCTAAGGAAGGGATGCAGCTCAACAGGAATAGGTAACGTACACTCCAGCTTAATGAGCCCAGAGAAATCTCCACGTGACACTTGATCCGCGGGGTTCTCTGCTGAAGTGACATACTGAATGTCCAACTCCACTCCGATGTCATGACCGATTGTCCAACCTCGTTGAATTGCAGCATTAGACCACAGGTTATGGCCTCAGCCTTTCTTGTGAGCAGCATTCGAGCCTGTATTGTCAGCATGGATCAACACCAACTTGTCACATACTCCGACTGCTTGGAGATAGCGATATACAAACTTGATTGCAATACTCTCTGCCCCTCCAATGTCATGGCCACCAGAACCAAGGGCACCCTCCTTCCATTTCCAGGCAATGTAAGCATCCTTCACCCGAAGACCAATACCCCAATTCTTTGAGGCATCAACTGATATCTTGTGATCAGCAGCTTGGCCACGATCATGTAAGGAGTAATAAGCACCAGCGGTAGATAATTGGTCATGCCACCAAAGGAGGTTGCGGTGGGCACCATCTGAGAGTTTCTGTGGAATATGATTACTTGTGTAACTCTGAATTGCATGTTGTAGTGAGGGCAGCTGAGATCGCCCAAGACGCATGACGAAGGAAATATGCATTAAGCAGCCATGTACTGTCACCAGTGGTGCCAGTAATGTACGGCCACCATTTTCTGTCATGGACAGAAGCTCTGCTACTCGGTTGTAATATTTGATCCGTTTGAGATCAGGAATATACACTCGTTTGTTCCATAGATCCCATGCAAAGCCGATGTACACAGCAACCCAATGAAACTGAATCCATTTGGAAACTGCCCATGGCAAGCCTAGTGGTGCCGTAGCTGCGATTATGTTGGGAATTGTGTATGCATAAGTGTAAGAGGTTACTCCGGTACTGCAAAATGGCTGGAGATCCATGGAAGTAGGAAGAGCTGTGAGTGCCACATTGAGTGGGGTATGTGCATCCACCTCTATATTCGACAGTGCAAACTGGACTGTCGTGCGAGTAAGAGCTGGTGTGCTTTCTTCACCATGACCCAATGGGTAATGGATGAAACCATGGTCATTGACCCACTTGACGATCGGGCCTATGCCTTCTGATATGAGAATCTCTTTGACTGCATCCAGGACCACTCCACAAATCCCAGCACCTGGTCTGATCCCGAAGGGAACTGCATGATTAATACGAAATGCATCATCTCCCGATAGATCTTTTATGACCTTGTGATGCTTATCGGCAGGCTGCCATGGGCAACAACAGTATGCTGCCTCCATGTCGCCAACTGCCATCTGAGTGCCCTGTGGACATGACATAACCTACACAGACAAATTGAGTTTGCATCATGCAAAAATATGATAACAATCATGGTGCATTCGATGCAAAATGCATGCGCATTGAGTGTCCAAGGGGAATCACTATTTTAACGGATCTGGCAACACTGCCATTGCAGCTTCCAGATCCGTTGGCTGCCCTAGGCAGATTCTGGAGTGTGCGCAAAGGGCCCATCATGGGGAGCAAGAGAGGGAGGCGAAATAGAGACTTGCAATTTTTGCCATTTTCTCAGCACCATCCCATGTAGTAGGGTAGTCGCTGGGATCCAGATGATCATTGAGGGACATCCCATGGACCTTTGCTGAGCAATTGGTGATGAGTCGCCACTTGGGAATATCAGGGTAGGCTGGATCACGCGTCTTCTCGATGACATTCAGTGGTGATGCATAAAATGGGCTGAGCACCTCCTCCAAAATGCGCCATGGGAATGGCTTAGATACATGACCACGTTTCTCTTCATCGCGGAGGTAATTGTCTATGAAATCGGCATGGAGAAGTCCTCCGGGGTGGTGATGCAGTGCAAAGGATGCGAGGTGTGTTGGTGAAGGATTCTTTATAGATATTGGGAAGCCATATTCTATATACTGAGGCAGAAGGGGGAACCGGTCGAGAAGATTATGTTCGATCAATTTATCATGAAATATGGAATGTTTATAAACAGTGACCACCAAGTCACGAGCCTCAGCAGCTTCTCGAAGAAGTTCCATGTTGGGTGCTCCCACAGAGTGAGCACTTGTGAACGGAGGTGCAGTCCTGAGTCGTACAGCCTCCCCAGATGTTGAAGTTGAAACAGAAGGGGTGATTGTCGCGTTTACGGACAACTCGGCTGCGACCATCAAGGTTGGTGGCAATCGCATACCCATTTGGCAGTTTTCCGGTACACAATGAGGCCACATGTGCGTCTCCACATATGAGGCAGTGGGAATTGGACATTCTCGGCCCATTGCCTCCTCGAAATAACCCAGATGATGATCTTTGAATGCTAGATGAAGTCTTAGCACCTTGTCCAGAGGGAAAGCCTCCCGATTGTGAGTCGCGCAGCGTCCAAGTACTCAAAGGCACTTGCTGGCTGCGAACTGCCAGTATTGATGCTGCAACTACCATTTCTTGATTGAGCTCCACCAGTGATTCTGTGAAGAGGCCTTCAATTGTTGCCAGAGCTTCAAGACTCTCAACCTTGTAGAATGAGGAGAACCACCGGCGTCATGCTTTGTAACATGTGCGAGCTACGACAGGGAACTGTAGCACAAAATACTTTGATTTGAGAAGAATGTCGAATAGAGTGGCGAGTTGTTTCTGGAGATAATCGTCATAGCCTTTAGATGCACGAACAACAAAGAGCAGGTTTGTCCATGCATCTCTCCAGTCGTCCTTTGACAAGGCTGAATCTTGTAGACACACGTTGCCCGAGTCAATGAAACTCAGTGGGCCCAACTCGCTGTGAACAACTGTGGGTGGGAGTTTCTTGTATATTCCGGGCTTGTCCAAGGTGTCTCGACACATGCGTGGAGTGATATCAGACAGCGCCACAAATTGGCCTTTGGAAACAGATAATTTGATGATGTCATGGATAAAGGAACCATTGGAGGACTGCACAATGTCTTCAATAGTCAAGTGGGGCACTTTAGTCGGTGATGGTTGGCCACCCGAGGTTGATATGATGGAGGCCGCTTGGCTGAGTAAATCTCGGAGGGAGTTCACGCCAATCTCATTTCCTTCATCTTGTTCATTTGAGTCGTTGTGTTTCCTTTTCAGGGAGTGGATTTCCTCTCCATGAGCCATGGACATAGCATGGAGACGAGCATTTTCTTGTTGCAGGAGTCTGATTTCATCAGCAAGTTGTGACATACTGAAGGAAGTCTTATCTACATGCGTCTGCGGCACCCCCAATGTTTCATAGTGTGCAGAGGGTACAGGACCAGGTGCAGGGTGACTCAGCCCTGCAGTATTTGATGGACCAGGTTGGCTTGAGGTTTTCTGACTGGGTGCACTGGACCGTTGAGAAGTTCTCTCTGGGACGACACTTTTGACACCAGGAATGGCCACTCCTTGAGCTGGCTGACCACTAGGGGTCTTGTTGGAGCTATCTGTTGGTGTATTCATGATTACACAAAGAAGTAGCTATGAATGAGACATTTGTCGCTGGCTGTCGTGTCGATCATCTGGACTGCAAAGGAGTCTGGAAGCAAGTTCTCGGAGCTTGCCGATCGACTGCACGTCCACTCATACTCTAGCCCACGTTCTCGGACGTTGTTCCTTTGGCCCGAAACTACTAGCCTTTGTGACATGTGACACCCAAGTTTGTACGATCTGAGATCCAGATTCAGTATGTGGTATTGGTCACTGTGGTTGCGCCACAATCACTAGTTCTCCTGTCTATTTCAAAGCAGTGAAATGCTGTCAATAGTGCCAGCATGCCAGGAACAGCCATTCAGTTTGTGGTAGACAGGCAAAATAGTGAACCCCATCAGCAAAAACCAAGTACCATATGCTATGGGACCTTTTGAAGGTGCCAAATTCTCTGTGGCAACAACAAGAAGCCCAATTCCATATGCTGCCATCTCACTGGATCTTGTTGGGTCCTTTTTCCCACCTCAATCTTTGACAGTGACTCAGTTCATAGAGTTCAATATGGTTCAATTTCCTTCATTGGGGCATCACATCATAGTGTACAGCAAACATCACCCAAGTGTAACTCTCACAGATACATTTCTTTGGAATATGCTGCATCCACCTTGGTCCCTTGTTGACAGCTTTGTTGCATCACATGACACTTCTGGTGCACACTCTGTTCTCATCATGGGTGGTTCCTTCCACTTGATATTGTGGAAATTTGGAGGATTTGGGCATGGATTGTTGACCTACAGACTCTCTGGATGGCTGCTTTAGAGTGGCTTCATGATGGGATGGTTGTGTTGCCAGCACACCAGGGTTTACTGGCGTCAGCATGCTTGCTCTTTGATGCTCTCCCATGGGGTGGTGAAATTAATGGCTTTCATGACACCCAACCTGGGGTGGGGACACTCTCCAGATATCTTTCATTCAACTGCCTTATCACAGATATGGAACAGCATTGTGACATCCTTAATGAGATGTTTGAGTCTCATGGCACATGAGCAAAAATACTATCTCTGTTATCAATTGAAAGTCTTATCAATATTCCCTTGACAATCACATTAGAGACTAATGGTAATTATCAGCACCTTCATCAAATTGGGAAGGATTTTGATGGCAAGAAACTCATGCACCTTGCTGGGTGTTTTCTTGTTGGCGATAACCATTGGGTATCCTTTGTCATCAGTCATGCTGATTGTACTATCAGTATTGGGGATTCATTGAGTGTTGGATCCCTGGGCACCAACACCATTGTACAAAGTCTTCAGTGGTGGATTTCACATTCCAATTCAACAGCAGGCTGAGAAATACTCCCCCTGCACCAAGCAGCCTTACCTAGTGGCCATCAGCATGATGTATATTCCTGTGGGGTTTTTGCTCAAAATGCCCTTAACCATTTCTTCTATCCTGAGGAATTCCCTCTCCTTCAAGAGAGATCCACAGTTGGAGTATGCACTGAGATGTTTTTGACAGCTGCAAATCAACACTTGGAAGCAGTACATCTTTCTGTGGTTTTCACAGTATCCGCTGTGGCATGGACTCACAATTTTTCAGGTTTGGCTCAGTTCCTGGGGTGTTGTGATGCCCAATACACCTGACACATCCTACCACCCAGGCCCTCATCACCTATCCATATCTATTTCAGATGAAGAGGTAGAAGTTACCACTCCCATCCCTGGCTTGGTGATGTCAAAACTGTCACCCCAGAACCTGCTGAAACACAAGCGTCCTAATAAAAAAACACTCAATCTTTGAGCTGATCCATCAGCTGGTGGATTGTTTAACTTTTCAAGTGAATCACATGAGAAGAGGGCTTGGAACAATCTCGTAAGTGGTCTTGTGAAGGTGCTGAGGAGAAAAGTGCATGGCTAGAAGAGTTGGGGGAGCATTCCAGGTACAAAGCTGCTCAGGATTGAGTGCACAAACAAGAAGATGCTCTTCAGAACCAACACAGCCACTGAGGATGCATCTGTGAAGCCGAGATTGCTAGTGGCCTTCACTCACTTCATGGGACTAGAATCAAGACCCTGACTGAAGTGAGTCCAGGATGATGGATAATCAATATTTGTTCTCATGATATCCTTAGAAGAAGGAAGATATCACTATGGGGATGTCATCAGAATTCCCAAATCTCATCTCCATTCCTGAAATTTCATGGCCCAAATGAGAATTCAAAGAAGTAAGGTGTCAACCTGGCATCAAAAAAACAGTGGGGTGAAAGCATCACAACAAGACTAATATTGCCCAATGCACAAACAGGTTCCACCCATCTCTTTGGGTGATTATTGCCAAAGTGGGTGAGAAGGTTGGTCCTCAGATGTCACCATTGGAGATTGTCAAAGGATGCCAGCTCTGTAGTCCCCAACTCTATGGATGCCTGACACCACAGGTGGTCTCATGGTTTATTGATCACTCTGGAACTTGTGAAAGATGGAGCAATGATACACTCAATAAAGTTGCCCACAGGAACAACGCTGGCCACAAGACCAAAAGCACATGAAAAGGCATTCTGGTGAGAGCATCCTATATCAGACACTTGGGATTTGACTAATACTCATAGTCTCTATAGACTGCATATCCTAATGTCATCACTGCAATCAAAAAAACCTTGGGAGGTCTTTGTGAGGCTGGGGTTCCTCTCCTCACTACAATTCATGGGATTGTAGTCACTCACATACACCATGTCCACCCTGAGTTATTCAATTACCTTGCAAAGGATGGGAGTAGCTTCTGAGCTAGTGACTCTTGGCTATGTAAATTCCTCAAGTGCAAGATGAAGTGGAGCTTACAACAATCTACACAAGCTGCCCAGAAGCTCCCCCCCGATGCACAGCAACAAATCTATGCCTCGACACTGCACCAAGCTCTCTCCATTTGTAACTACAACATACCTGCTGCACTTCAAGTCAATTCAGATCAGACCCAGGTTGTCTATCAGCAAGGGTCATCGATGACATATGTGGAGACTGGCTCCACCCAGGTCCCAATGATTGGAGTGGAGGAAAAATGAGCATTTACATTGAATGTTGGAGTTTCAGTGAGTGGTGTGCTCCTTCCTTTCCAGGCCATATATGGGGGTAAGACAGTGAAGAGCCTACCCAATGACTCTGATGATGGTTTTATTGAAGCACACAAACTTGGTTTCCAATTTGAAGTCTCAAAAACTGACACATATTGGTTGACACTTGAGACTATGAAGCAGTACGTTATCACAATCCTTGCCCCATATTTCACCTCCACAAAACAGTCTCTCTCACTCGAGACAAACCAGGAATGTATATGGCAGATTGACATCTGGCTGGTTCATACCTCTCTCAAGTTTCACATCTGGTTGCATGAAACTCATCCATACATCATTCTTGACTATGTTCCTGGCAGCTGTACTGGTATTTTCCAGCCTTGTGATGTTGGAATTCAATGTATCCTCAAGCAATCTATCCAGAAATCTCAGCATGCCAATGTAATTAAAGAAGTATGTGACCAGCTTGATAGTGGGGTGGAAGCAGGTGATATCATCTTAGACATGAAGCTCGGGGCACTGTGCAATTGTAGCCCACAGTGGCTTGTGAATGCATATATACATGTCAACAAGTCTGTGATTGTCCTCAAAGTAATATTTTCATTCTAGCAATGTAGTGGTATGCACTGACACCCACACTATCACAGGCATTTGAAAAATGTGTATCAGGTGAGTTCAATCTCTTGCAGAACAGTTTGGAGTCTTGGTCACTCTGCCAGATTCTTGTGGAGCTCCCAACTTCTGACAGTGTACTCATCGGAAAAGTATGTAAATCCTAACCAAGATGGAGGATGTTTGTTGATTAACTTGCATCATATCATATGTCCTTCCTGTGCATAGGTGTGGTCAAATACCTTGCTGCATGGTCTAAATTCGCAGCAAGCCCTTTGACATGCTCCATTGACGGCAACTACAGTTAGTACTGCACTTTGGAGTGGTATCTAGGGAAGAGTACTAACAGCGCCTCCACTAGTTGAACCACAGGATTGAGTTTGTACCTCAATGGCGACAGATGAGTTCTTCAATAAGTGATTCCTTCACCATGGAGTTAACTGAGATGGGAATACTGGGGCCAGAGCAACTTGGTGACGAATCCAGTGTTCCTAATCTCAAGCAGGTGAGAAGGTATGAAGAGGCCACCCAAACATCTTGCTGACAATGGCTGGTAGGACATATTGTCAGTTCAGTTGTCAGAAGACATGAAGAATCTTGGAGGTGGGGTTCCAGACCACTGTGAGTGCTCAAGTCCCTATGGTATAATGAGGAGTGGGATGCTGATGTTTCCCTGTGTCCTGTAATCTGCCAGTTGCCAGTCCAGTTCGCTTTGGCGAACAGCTGAATCCACAGAGGGGCAGGGAATGCTATGAGTGGGTTCCTCTGCCCTGACATGATCAAGCTATTTCCTGAAGCATTTGTTTGGTGACTGTTTTCAGGCTCTGGTGTCTGGACAGGAGCAATCAGATTCTGAGGGGATAGTAGATCTATCGAGGGACAATTTGTCTCATTGGTGTATGTATGTATATATATTATTTGTCACTGTATGCATATATCTCACATAAATGTCTTGGCCAGCAAAGGATTTTTCTGTTTTTGCCCTCTGAATACAGGTACAAGCAGTCAGAATCACCTTTGCCCTAACCACTCAGCATACCACTTCAAGGCATTCTTCCCACCCAATCCTGAAAGTTGAAGCAAACAATTCGGACACATTGATCTTGAGACTAGGTCAGTCAGGTCACAAGGATGTCAAAATGGTTATTCCATCCTTATATGGCCCAAGGTGTGCAATATGGTGTCACCAAACTTTGTCCATGATCTTCTTATCATACGGCTGCTACACACATAGCACACCTATCATATCCATCTCTGCTCCTGTGTACATGAGCCCCAGAGCCATAGAGACCCCAGCACCTCTACCAAGGGGTAATTCTGCTGTAACCTAAGCCAGGAAGAGAGGGCTGATAGTGGACAGAGACCCAGGAGGTGTGGAATAAACCAGAAGAGAGGTCATAAGCGACCAAAGGTATGCCTCATACTCCATAGTGAATAGCACATGCAGAAGGTGCCATGGAACATGTGGATGGGATTGGAGTTGCGATTGCTCTGCAAGGGTAGGACATTGAGACATCCATCAACTATTGATTAACGAGAATCTCACAAAAGGGTTGGTAGAATTCTAGTGAGGATGAGGACAGGGTGCCTAGCCTCAACAGGAGAAGGCAGAAAATTGAGCCAATCACCATCACACGATTCACAGCAACAGTACATATGAAGGAAAGTGGTACTTTCATTGCCTTCACAGGCCCCTCCCTGGAGGACCACCACCAATGACCAGGGTCCAAGAAACATGAAGTGTACCTGAGTCTGAACTAGTAAGAAGCTGGTTAAGATTTGAGAATCTGCTGAATGCCCTGTCTTATAAGATCAATTTTCAGCACAAGTGATAACAGGTCTGGGATCTGGGGAACTGATAGCACAGAGGCCAGAGGAAAGGCAGCAATATCTAGTGGTGGATATGTTCCTAGGTAGTGTTGCTGTGACTTGGCTCAGTTCGGCTTCTGCTCAGCTTCATTCAACTCCTGGTGGTTGCCATTGGCTTTAGCTTTGATCCCGAGAGTCAAGCTGAAGTGGAGCTGGTGAAGTCGACTCAAGTTGACTCAAGGTGATCTGGGGCACTCAATGTCATAATTTATTAAGCTTCAATCTTCACTAAGAATTGAAACCATGATCTCATCCAACTCTGAGTCTGCAACACCAAGTGATTTCCCCAAAAGCAGTTCTTTATCCTCCTCTGGAACTTCCATCTCAGACAGATTGACCTTCCAGCCATTCATGAAGTTGAGTCTGTCCTTCTTCAGCATGAATTTCAGCATTTGTAGTGCCTCCATCAAATCAGGCTGGATTCAGCTGTGTCTTTTTGTGAGAGTCTTGGAACTGGATGAAAAAACTCGCTTGCTTGGAATGGATGAGGCCTGGATAGGAAGATAGTCCATAGAAGCATGAAACAATGTGGGAAATGTTGTTTCATGCTCCTATAGGGCGGACACGGCAATGAATTTCATGCCAAAACTATAAGGTAGAACATGAGCACACCTGCCAATATAGTAGGATATCCTTCTTGCTACTGGTGCACTTTTTGGAGACATAGAGTGTGTACTCAGTCTCTAAGTCAGTTTTTGTCTCTTCTTTGTCATCATCAGAATTGATCAATCCGAGCCTAAGTCACCTCGGTCAGCCACTTGGGCTGACCTTAATAGGCGGGACAAATCCCTCATCTAGTCAGCCTAAGAGGCCTGTTTTTTCTTTGATGTCAATTGACAATCTTTGGATGTCAAATTGACATCTTTCTCAACACTTAGTGGACTATCCGGGGTTATCGGTGTTGGAGGGATAAAATCCCATTACGTACATACCTCATCCGGGCCCAATTACCTCCTCAAACGAATCCATATTCTTACATTTCTCTCGTATCCACACTCGTTATTCCTCTGGCCGTCAAATAGCATGGATTCACATCCCAGGATCCATGGTCCCTTTTTACTTTTCCTCCACCCTATATACGAGACAATTATTTGTCCGTCCTTGGCACTTCAACAGGCCATCAAATTTGTACTTATCTCCAAGCCAGTTCAACCAGGCTATAGCAATTCAACTTGCTTACTTTCGTCCATCTATTGTATCACCACCGGCTTATCCAATTGCCTCAAGGGCGGTATTTGACCTTGTATTACGTAACACGACTCCCACTTTGACTCGCGGACTTGTCACATGTGGAATAGGGGCTATTCCAATACTCTCAAGGAGTATTTCGCGAATATCTCCACCAATTTCGATCGGATCGACTCGGCAAGACAGCGCCCAGAAAGCTACGATTAATACCTGTCTAACGGTACCACACACACGTTTATCGGATGAGAACTGCATCCTCCAGGTCGACTTTACCTCATGTTCCACACTATTCTTCAGTATTTCGCGAATAACTCCATCAGTTTTGATCCGATTCGTTCGAAACGATCACCCCTGGAAAGACGCTGAAAATCCGCATCGAACGGTACCAAGGGCAAAACGAGCGGATTAGAACTCGGCCTCCTGTAATTTAGTCTCCTCATGGCTCATTTCACTTTTACCTCCGCTTTTCTGATTACTAAAGGCAATTATGGTTCCGGCACCCTATGCCCGATGGAGGGTACATCTAGGACGACCAGTTCCACCATTCCTCAAGGGATTTGGTCCAGTAGAAGAGGAGGAATACCTTGGTTAAGCCATATTCTCCCATTCTCACTTGTTAATTGAATATCTCCTTCAGTTTTGAAGCTTTTGACTTGATTTCTTTTTCCTCATTTTCGCCTTAATCCCATCTTTCCGCCGGTTACCATAGCATTTTTCTGTGATGTATATTAAGTGCAGGAGATGCGAATTTCTATCGTCTTTCCCCCCATCCCCAGTTGAAAAGCTAGTTGAACTGCTGCTGGTGTCAGGGTAAATTCCAAAACTCAACCCCCACTAATCACACTTCTGATAGGCTCTCAAGAGGAGGACCTAGAGTGTGATTCTCTGATTTAACAACCCCTTCATTTATTGTCTGGATAGGCTCTGTCTATACAGGACAATTCTACCCGTCCAAAGACCCTTCCTTCCCTCGGACCCTAACGTTCGGATTGGCCCCGTGATCCCCCTTCTTTGTCCTCGTTTCCATTTCGCGGACTGTAGCTGGTTTCTTCCACAGTTTCCTGCTTACATCGGGCATTAGGATTATTGGCTTATTATTATTATACTATTATATGGAGTAGTACAGTCTGTAGGCCTACACCTATGCTAAAATCTAACACCTTGGATTCACACACATCTGCCACAGCAGGTATGTGGGCCTTCGTTTGCCCCTTCACACGGGCCCAGTTCATGCGTTTGCATGCCTTCATGGCTGCATGGGTTCTCACATTGCCGCAGCGGGTGTGTAGGCCTTCATTTGCCCCTTCGTGCGGGCCCCCAGTTCATGTGTTTGCATGCCTTCGTGGCTGTGTGGGTTCTCGTGTTGCCGCAGCGGGTGTGTGGGCCTTCATTTGCCCCTTCGTGTGGGCCCGGTTCATATGTTTGTGTGCCTTCATGGCTGTGTGGGTTCTTGTGTTCAATTCCTGACTCCACAATGTTGGGTGGGACACTTATGGAAAATAATCTGTTAGTTAAAGTAAAACCTGTGCAAAACGAGCGGCGGCGGCTGCTCTTTTTGCGCATTTGTAGCTATTAAAAAAACTTACCTTATATTGGGGCGGGTGTGTAGCTCCCTTGTTTACTCTGTGGCTGCATGCATGCGTTGCCCTTCATTTGTTTGCATGCTCGCGTGTAATTGGGTGCTGGGTTTCATTGCGATTCTGGTGGGTCTGTGGGTTGGAGCTCATGGCCAGGTGACTTCACATGTTGGGATGGGACATCTGGACCTAGGATAGGAAATAGGAAATATGTTAGTTAAGATTAAAACTCGCGCAAAAAAGAGCAGCGACTGCTGCTCTTTTTGCGTGTTTGTAGCTATTCAAAAAAATACATACCTTATATTGCCACACCCACCGCAGTGGGTGTGGCTGCCTATTTTTCTCCATGGCTTCATGTATGTCGTTTGTTGCGCTTTCCGTTTGGCATGTTTTCGGTTAGCACTTCATCGTTTGGACCCTAACACGGGGCCCTTGAGTTTTCGTTTGGGTCTCCGAACCAGGCCAGGATCTAAAATAATAAAAGAACAATGTTAGTAACGATATTCAAAGCAGCGCAAAAAGTGCAGCTTTCACTGCTCTATTTGTGCCGTCATATCTACTACAATCCAAAAAAAAAAACTTACCTCGTATGACCACACTCCCGCATCAACAGGTGTGGTCATCTGTACCTGCCTTTCTAGGCAGCTCCCTGTTTAGTTGGTTCAGGGTATGTAGTTGCAAGGAGAGCACAACTCAACGTCGCAACTGCCGGAGAAATCTATTAATGAAATATGTACTGGAAAATATTATAGCATCGGGCACAATAACAAATCTTGATTTTCAGACATATCAAGGTCTGGGAATTGAGAGAAGTCAAGATTAAGTGTGTTGGCAGGGGGACCGGCTGGGTTGACAAAGTCAAGCAAATTTGTCCCCTCGTTAGGATTCAAACTGTTCATGTCGAAGTGAATCTGCTCATTGAAGTCAAAGTTGTACTTGGTCAGGGATGGGTTGAACAATGTCCCCGGTGCAAACTTTGCAAACATGTTGGATTGTAAGGGTTCCGGTGGTGCAGAAACTTGGTGATCCTCAAGGCTCTCACCTCCCACCAATGGCTCAGGGCTCTCACCTCCAACCAATGGCTCAGGACTCTCATCCTCATCTATAATCGGATTTGAAAGCACCTTCCTCCTCTTTCCCTTCCCCGACCCACCCCCAGGTACTTCTTTCCTCTTCCGTCGTTTTCCCACTTCCCTAGCCTGTTCTCCTGAAGTCCCAACATTGCCAGAGGCAACAGATTTTTGTTTCCCGATATACTCATGCCAGTGTGCTACGGACAACGTTGAGTTGTTGTTGTCTCTGATGAGACAAGTATCATCCGAAATGTCCTCACTGGCTGGTATGTCAAGCCATTTAACTACAAGGCGCTTGTGCTCCTCCACAGCAAACAACCGATTCCACAAGTTGGTCCAATGTTCCGTCCGCAGTGAGGATACAATCAACCCAAGTACACTAGGAAACTCGGATTTCGATGGCCAGCCAGAGATGTATAAATGATGTCAAATAAGGAATCCTGGGATTGTGCTCCAAGGAAACTTCGGCCCAATTGCTGTGTCATTTTGTTCTTCAAAAATCTGAGTGAGTTCAGCAGTACAGGCCGTCCGCCTGCCATGCATGTCAGGAGGAAGTCATTTTGGAGCCGTTGTTAAATGTATTCCTGTCTCCCCTTGTGCCACAAGGATATGCAAATGGATTTTGGGGAGGAGTGTGGATGTGGGCGGAAATACTGCCTTAATCCACTGTTTCATTGCCGGTGATCCACATATAACTGCATTATGCTTGGATGCAGCTAGGTCTGGATGCCCCGAAACAAGGAAGGCAGCGACATGGATATTCATCCATGCGGCAGACAACGCATCATCCGTCCAATGACGCTTTAAGGAGTTGAGCTGACTCCCGATATCTGCAGGGCTCAACCCAACCTTCTTTGCAAAGCCTGACTTGAGTTTCTTATGCTCTGCCACCAATTCCTGGGCCTCTTGCTTCCATTCGGATGACTCTGCTCCGCCATGCGATGCGATCAAGGCCTGATAGATCAAGGCCTGATATGCAGGCTTAATAACCTCAGCAATGTACTGGTGATGGGGACAGGTCTCCTTCTGAGGATCCTCAGGATGTTTACTCTGGAATGCATTCCAAGCATTTCCACTGACTCGTCGCTCCTTCATTGCAATAATGAGGTTTGCAATCCGCATCACGGAGTCTAGAGGGTGCTTCCAGTCCTTTGCATGCTGTTGCAACCCAAGCATCAGGGACTTGGTAAGACCCTGGACCTCCAAGATTTGTTCTCGTGTAAAACGACCGCCAGACATCATGGATGTGACAAACTCCTCATCTGCATCATCTTCGATGTCTTCATCTTGCCCCGAAGTGGCACCCTCATCTTGTTCATCATCTACTCATTCATCCGGATTGTAAAAGAGAGCATTGTTATCACCATTGTCAACTTGGGAAGCTCCATCAGATAGAAACAATGGTTCCTTCGAATGGCGAACACTGTCCTCATGGTCAGCATCCAGGGGGAAAGACCTCCTGGATGAAGTTGATGAAGGTGAGTGAAAAGACAGCGAAGAGGGACGGGCAGATCGCAAAGGTGAACAGGCAGATCGCAAAGGCGAATGGGCGGATTGCAAAGACGAACGAGCGGATTGCAAAGACGAATGGGAGGATGGTGAAGGCAAACAGACAGACGGCGAAGGCAAACAGACAGATGGCGAAGGCGAACGGACAGGTCGTGAGGGCGCATTAGCAGGCAGCAAAGGCGTACGAGTTCCAGATGGTTTGGCCAACCGGTTTTCACGATGAGGCAGACCAGAACGTTCAGTTTCCGTTGACTCAGATTGGTCTAACTGGTTCTCACGATGAGGAAAACCAGTATGCTCTCCAAGTGCTTTATTAGACATAGCTGCAGTTGGGTGTGTGATTTTCCTGAACTCCACAAGCTGTGCCCTTGTATCTAACTCTATGTATGGACGCAACTGCTGTAGTGAAGAAACAGTTGCATTGGAGGCAGGCGGACTGCCATTGCCTCGGGGCTTGGGCTTTCGGTAGGTCTTTAAATTCTTGGGGGGCATTTTGATGGCATGAGAGCAGAAGAGTCAACACGGCTGGTGCTACATGTACAAGTGTGTCGAGGGTGGTGAGTGTGTAAGTGTGCTGACCTGTATCGAGCGAAAATCAGGGGATCCTCCAAGGTGTACATGGAGATTAGATGCAATGGAGCGCAAACTTACAACTTCATTTGAAGCTCAAGTAATAAAAAGTTTGATGGACCACGCGAGGGCAAACACAATTGTATGTGTCTACAACCCCGCAACTGGTGTTATTGGAGTGTATGGACAATGAAGCGCGATTGAGTCGAGGAAAAAAGCTTGAATTCAACAACTCAACACCAAGTTTGCTTCCGACATTACATTTATTAATGGCATAAAATTCTAGATGTGAAGTACAAAGGTGCAAAAAGGAGGAGGGAATAAAAAAATTAAAGAGGTTGTCACAAAGATGGAGGAAGGTAAAGGCAGAACAAGGAAAGGCGACGAAGGTGATGATCAGGAGGGTAACAGCGATGAAGGTGATGAGGATCGCAACAAATGCAAGGGGGAATGAGGGAGATGATGATAATGACCACCGTGAATAGGATTATCTTAGCCAGTCAATGGATACAAAGGCCGTTCTACAGTCAGGTCTAAAATCAGTCTCCAAATTGAACTTGACTTCATTTGCCCAAATGTCTCTTCTTTGGCCTCAGTTGTCTTCAATTGCGAGCCTTCCTTGCGCACATCCTGCTGTTTCCACCTAGCAATCCGGCAAAAATCCGCAACCATCATACCACTGCCCATCCACCTAATTGGCTCCTGGAAGTGCGATGCAATACCCCCAACATCCAGTTTATCGATGTATGACAGCATCATCATCTCCAATCGACGCATCCACAATGTTATTGACCCAGGAGGAGCTGAGGCACTGTACCAGGATACTGAGATGTCAACGATATCCATCTTTCTGGCTACAAGTTTG
>MU129011.1:13261-30221 GCA_014904985.1 Hydnum rufescens UP504 | reverse complement strand
GCATATTTCGCGAATAACTCATCGTTTTGATTCCGATCGGTTGGACACAACCACCCGCTGGAAGATGCTGAAAATCCGCATTCGAAAGGTACCAAGGGCAAAACAGGCTGATTAGAATCAGCCTCTGTGAATTTGTCTCCTCATGGCTCATTTCACTTTTACCTCCGCTTTTCTGATTACTAAAGGCAATTATGGTTCCGGCACCCTATGCCCAATGGAGGGTACATCTAGGGCGACCAGTTCCACCATTCTCAAGGGATTGGTCCAGTAGAAGAGGAGGAATACTTGGTTAAGCCATATTCTCCCATTCTCACTTGTTAATTGAATATCTCCTTCAGTTTTGAAGCTTTTGACTTGATTTCTTTTCCTTATTTTCGCCTTAATCCCACCTTTCCGCCGGTTACCATAGAATTTCTCTGTGATGTATATTAAGTGCAGGAGATGCGAATTTCTATCGTCTTTCCCCCCATCCCCAGTTGAAAAGCTAGTTGAACTGCTGCTGGTGTCAGGGTAAATTCCAAAACTCCACCCCCACTAATCACACTTTTGATAGGCTCTCAAGAGGAGGACCTAGAGTGTGATTCCCTGATTTATCAACCCCTTCATTTATTGTCTGGATAGGCTCTGTCTATACAGGACAATTTCACCCGTCCAAAGACCTCCCTCCCTCGGACCCCAACGTTCAGATTGGCCCCATGATCCCCTCTCTTTGTCCTCGTATCCATTTCGCGGACTGTAGCTGGTTTCATCCTCTGTTTCCCGCTTACAATGTTCACGACACGCTCGTCAGAGGCACGTGCAGGCACACCGCTGGAGTACAAGTGTATTGCCCACTCTTATTCGACCATACATGATATTCCAAAGAGAATGCTCCGGTGCTCACCAAGCTGAAGAGCAAAGTTGGTTCATCTGCAAGTGTGGCAGCCAACACCACTCACTTGAGGTGGTCTGTGTGCATATGGAACATGTCGAGGACATTATGCTGGACATTTTCAAATGCAGACCTGCCCCGGTTCAACTTGTGCAATGTGGTTTTTTCCCATGTTCTCCAGTTCGTCCTACCCTAGCAGTCAGCCTCAATATGCTAGAATTCGTTGCCGAGCTCTTCCTCCACATTGCACCCAATGAAAGAGGTTGGGCTGCAATGCTAGTCAAGTACCTGAAGGCCCGCAGATACCACTTCGTGACTGCTGATTCATTTCGCTGTCGCTTTGCCAATGCACTTGCTCATTACCAGCAGCTTGTGAGACTTGTCGATGCAGAGGTTGAAAAATTGGTGGATCGTTCGCAAGCCCTTAGTGGTGAAGATTGTGTGGCACCCCAGTTGGATGAGACTACCCCGGTCAATGGGCGAGAGTATTCAAATGCGCAGAACACTGCAACCTTCCCAAGCGATCACAACGTCCCTAGTACCTATCTGCAGACACGGTGTCCCTTATGTTTTGGTAGTAATAGCTCGGAGAATGGGGATTTGAAGGTTGATGCTATTGTGTGCCTCGATGCGAACTTCCAATTGAAATGTCAGCGAGACTTGGACCAACACGCTGGTCATCAGGGTGAGACCGGGACCCAGGATCCCTTTGTTGTGTCACCAAGAACAATTGAGCTATCACAGAGAGATTTGGAACTGTGGGAGGCCAAAATCCTTGACCTTCGACCCAAGAAGTCCTCAGCCCAAGCTGGGCAGAAGCGAAAAGCCAACGAGACCATGGAAAGTGAGGCGCACGCTGTAGAGGATGAAGACAAGGTGGAGGACGATCTTAAAATGCTGAATTCGACATATAGTGCATGTGGCGAGTCCTTTATTGCTGCGGATGGAGACTGTGTCAAGGCTTTGACTCAATATTTCAGTGATACTGGTGTTCTTGCCATGCTCTGCCACCACAATATTCCCCTAGTTATTGCTAGCATGTGGACTGCTGGTGAAAAACAGTTCTACACATGCGCTCTTCTTGATTTCCTTTTCAAGCATTTGCCTCATTGCTGGAGAATTGGTGTTTTGTACGATATTGGCTGCCAAATGGACCAGTCATTGAAGAAATGGAATTTCATGCCTGACTGGTCTCCACGTCTCGAGTGGGGCATCTCAATTTTCCACGCTTATGGCCACCAGTGGACGTGCCAACTCTGGTACCATCCAAGAAAGAGAACAATTTGGGGCCTCTCAGATGGAGAAGGGTGTGAACATTTTTGGAGTGGACTCCGCTGACTTATTCCATGCCTTAGGGTAACAGGCTATCATTGACACCTTTTCATTCTTGATCTACAAGTGGAATGCATTGATGAAGAGAAGTGGGGGGACTTTGGAAAATGGCTGCAGGTCCGTGTTGATCGAGCTCAATCTCGGTTGGATGAGGCTAAAGAGAAGCTTGCCAAAAGTACATTTTCAATCGAGTACCTCCTCCACCAATTCAAAGACCAATGTGCATATCATAGTAAACCTATCATGCGGCAGTCAAAAACCCAAGGGGCTCATGCAATAGAGCACATCCTGTCCTTGCAGTCGACGTTAGAGGCACAACAAGAGAATTTACAGGAACTGATTAGCGAAGGGAATGATGTGATCCCCGAAGACTCTGCTGGTGAAGCCGTACTTGTCAAGTGGCAGGAAAGAGTTCATTCGACCAAGCTGGCTATTAGCCGACTTCAGTCCAATATCAAGAAAAGGATGGAAGGGCTGAAATTAGGGGATCGGGTGGCAGCATGGAAGCTAGAGCAACTGAAGAAGGATAGATGGATCACAATGCAACTGAATCTTCGCATTCTTCGTGAGCAGCTTGTGCGGAAGTTACATGCCCGCAAATTCAAACTTGCAACACTGGATCGCGCCCATTCTACATGGATATTGGACCAGAAGACAAAGGTGCATGTTGAGAAGGCAGTACACCATCGCTCATCTGGGATTGATGCAATGATGAAAAAATACAATGCGAAGATAAAGGAGATGGCAGAATATCATCAGACATCAAGGACAATATCAAAAAGTGCATATATTCCTCCCTTGCTTTTAAAGGAGGGTTTGTACAAGATGGATGTGGATCAGGATATATGGGAGGATGCGCGGGCTGACATTGGAGACTTTCCTGACGGTGTTCTTCCTCAGTGGTTGGTGGATGCTTTGGTCAAAAAGGGTATTTTCATGGCACAAGAAGTGGTTAATTGTGAGCAAGAGTTGGAGAGGTGCAAGGTGGAGAGCAGTAACCTTCGAACATGGTTCTACATGGAATATCGGGTGGTCAAGAGACTAGTCAAAGAAGTGGATGATGAAGTATCATTCTTTGCACTTCACCGACTCCATCAATTGTATGAGTGGCTAGAACTCTGGAGGGTGAACATGATCCATGTTCCTACTCTGTCTACTGCCCCAAGCTGGGATGAGTTTCTTCCCCCTCTGACACTGGAACATCATGCATCACGCATACGAGTCCATGTGCCTAATGTAGATGGTGATGATGATGATGCTGTATCTTCAGATGATGATCAAGATGGAGAAGTAGAGGAAGATATAGAGACTGAGGATCTTGGATTTATCACATTAATAGACAATGTAATAGGAGACTTTCAGTAATACTATAGTCTTAACCCATATTCGGTTGATAGACTGAGATTTTGCACAAGTCCCAATAAATGAGGCACTTGACAATGATTGATGTCAAAAGATTGTCAAATTGTAGGTTCCTGTTGTCATGATTCAGTTTTTTGATCATCACTTGACATCAACCATGATTTCAGCCATTTAGGCATACCTAAGTCATCAACATGTCCCTCCTTTTAAGGCCCCTCTATATGGCTGACCAGGCTGGCCTAAGTTGTGCACAAGATGTTTGTTTTGTGGAATCCAAGGCCCTAGAGATAGGAGCTCCCATAGTATGGTACTTGGCAAGCTTAGAAATTATGTGTATCATTAATACGACTGAAAATGAATGCTTGCGAATGGAACAGGTGCACCTCGGCCTTGATTTCTTCCATTGCTGTTTCTTGTTCTATTGGCAACCAGAATTTCATGATGAAGGAAAGCTTAATTGATGGATTTAAGACTAGAAATGGATTACAGTCTCATTGGTGTATTACATGAATGAGTGAGCATAGCAAGATGCACACCCATGGCCATGGTGTATGCAAGAGTCCTTCCAGCCTTTTCATGATATTTGTTCAACCATTCCATACCTTCTATAATGTAGTGCTTCTTTGTGGGTGTTATGGTAGCAAGAAGGCCTTCCCAATGATTTTGGAGGCCCTGGAATGCAGGGAGAACTCTGGTCAATGTTGGTGTCGCCTCACCTGACATCAACTGCTGGACATCATGTGGATACTTGAGCATTCCCATCAGTAATGAGGGAAAGAATTAGATTCATAGCACATGTGCTTACTGAAAGAATCTCAACAACCTCCTTGAGGGTTTTCCATTTGGGATCTGTCAAATTCTTGGAAGCATTGTCATGATACTTGCGGAGCATGAAAAAATCTTCGATTGCCTATGTAATGAACAGAATTAGTAAACTATCCACAAGCAGTGATTGAACTCACCAGTCATGCATCCAAAGCTCTATCACCCATAGCATATGCTGAATCCCATTGTGTATTGACATCATGAAGGAGTTCCAAATTTGGAACAGCCTGACTGAATGTGTGGGTCAGGTTCCCCTCCTTTATCACATCCTTGAATGTCACCCATCATTCCCCGGATGCTCTCACAAAGTGAACAAGAGCATGTAGGTGGCTGAGGATATCACTGCTTGGATCTTCCTTTAGTAGCTTAAGGATATGCTGGACAGATATGTTGATTACATGTGCAAAGCACCTGGGGTGTCCAAACTCTTGTGAGTATCATGGGGGCTGCACAAAATTTACATAACAAACCAACCAAACTTGATTATTGTCTCTCAAAAACCGTATGTGTCTTGCTTTAAGGGCCTTCTCTAACTCTGCCATAAAGGTGTCATTATTTGATGCATTATCTAGGGTCCACCATCCTGCCTGTTTGACACTTTAGATTGGTTCATCATACATGATAAAATTATGTTCACACCTTCTTTAATATGTCCGCTCACTCTAGCATGTCAAAGATGGCAGGTGAGATAGCTTTTCCATCATGGCTTCCTGGCAGATAATGAAAAGCTATGAGTGCGGAGCAAAGGTAAAGGCTGCCATTTGGCCTCCTCTCTATCCAGTGTGCTGTAATTGCCAGAAATGAGCAGAGCAGGATATCTGACCAGATATCTGCAGTGAAGGAGATCCTGCCAAGTGAATTCTCAGGTATACTAGTTAGGCACAGTGACTATATGAAGCATTACAGTATATATACCTTCATGTCTTTTTTCAAGATCTCAAACTCATCTTGCCATGCTTTGATAATAGATTCGTGAATTTTGGTCCTTCCTGGTGTTGGAGGGACAAATCCCTACTACATGCAAATCCTATCCAAGGACAATCTTTCAATTAAATGGACCATTTTTTGTGTCAATATGGATGTCAATTCCCACGTCGTCATTCATTTGAGAACAAGCCTGAATCCCATATGCCTAGAATCCACAAATCCACATCATTCCTTTACCTGTACACAAGCCAATTTATTTTTCATCTGTGGCACTTCAACAGGCCACCCTAAATTCCACCTTTTTATGCCATGTCTCAATGTGGCAATAGCAATTCAACTTGCTCACCTCGTTTGATCTTCAATCAATCCCACTTCTGATACACGCTTCCTGTTGCCTCAAGGGCGACTCTAACGAATTGTGATTATGTAACACAACGGATTACACACCTGGGCCTTGATTCTGACTCGCGGACCTGTCACATGATAAATAGGGGCTAATGTGGTGCTCTCAAGGAGTAAACACAGAATATCTCCCTCAGTTTTGATTGGATCGACTTGGCAAGATAGCGCCCAGAAAGCTACGATCCACACCTTTCTGACGATACTAAACACGAGCCGAACGAATCAAAACTGCCCCTTCCAGGTCGATTTTACAATGTGTTTCATATATCCCTTCAGTATTTTTCTGTCAGTTTTGATCCAATTAGTTCGGGACAAGCACGCCTAGAAAGCTGTCGACAGTCCGCATCCAATGGTACCAAGGGCAAAACGAGCGGATTAAAACTAGGCTCTCTACAATTTAACTCCCCCATGTCTCATTCCATTATTGCCTCCACTTTTTTGATTATTAATGGCAATTATTCTCTGCCCCTCTTATATCCAATGAAGAGTACATCTAGGATGACCAGTTCCACCATTCCCCAAGGGATTCTGTGCAGTAGGAGGGGAGTAATAGCTTGGTTAAGCCATATTCCCCTATTCTGACTTTATTTTGTAATATCTCCTTCAGTTTTGAAGCTTTTGACTTGATTTCTTTTTCATCATTTTCGCCTTAGCCCCACCTTTCTGCCGGTTACCATAGCATTTTTCTGTGATGTATATTAAGCGCAGGAGATGCGAATTTCAACAGTTTTCCCCCTCCCCAGTTTTGAGGCACTGATGTATTGCCGCTGGTTCCTTGGGTAAATTCCACTAAGACTACTACACTTTGTCTAGGGCCTCAAGAGGAGAGCCTTAGGGTGTGGTTTTGTGACCCATATTCATTCTTTGTTCTATTGCTTGAGCAGGTGTTGCTTACAGCATTAGATTTCTATCACCAAAGACCTTCATTCCTTCGAGCCTTAACATTCAGATTGATCCCGTGGTCCCTTCTTTTTGTTCTCGATTCCATATCATGGACTGTGGCTGGATTCCTCCCTTCGTTTCCCGCTTACACCGGTATGTCATCCTCTTCAAGGGTCTCATGGAGATATAGGAGGAGCTTGCGAAACTCTATGCACTTGACCACATTCAAGGACTGCACCAGGACAAGAAGTCAGGTACAGGATATGCTACTATGTCACCAACACACCTGGTCATCAGCAGCAATCCACTGAACAAGGTGTGTGAGCAGGCCTTCTCTTGAGAACTCAGGGCAGGGCATTGATGTAGTGTGTTCGACACATGGCTGCTTTTGTTTCTCACAAAGAGACAGGATCAAAATTTCCCAATTCTTGTCTTTGCAAGTGGTGACATACTTGGTTGCATGATACTGTTCCAGATGAGAGCAAAGAACAGTAATACTTGTAGATGGCGAGTATTTCCAAGTATGGTTCTGTACATTCCTTGGATCCTCATCATGAAGATCCCTTAATCAAATATTTGTGAATAATGCAGATGAGAAGCTCTGGACAGTTACTTACGTGCAAGGGATGCAGTTGATAGTCTTGTTTTTCACAAAAAAGTGCCAAACATCATGTGCTTTACCCTTTTTTTTTGGCAGATGGCTGCTGTTGGTGTATGGTGAGGGGATGCACCAATTGGCTGCTTCCGCCGCCTTGGTGTCTTCTTCAACCCAACTTTGGTTCTTTGTATGGGGGTTGGTGTTGGGGGAACATTACCCACCATGCTAGTCCCAGTCCCAGTAGTGTCAAGTACTGGGGTTGAAGGGGTGGCAGAATCCGAGATTAAGTTGTCAGCCTCTGTCCCTAGGGCACCCACCTCATCAGTGGCAGGAGGTATGACCTTCACCCACTTTAGGGCAGTATGCTGCAAATTTTTGCCAGCATGCTTTGACATGGATGAGGCAGCAGAGTTAAGGTAAATCTCTCGAATTTTCTGGAATCACTGGGGCATCCAAGCTGCTGGGTCCTAGACTCAATTGGCTCATAACCATCTAGTGTGCTAACCTATCATTTAAGACAGATAATGTAAGGAAAAATATGGTACATCTTCCTAGTGAAACAAATTCTTGGTGTCTTACTGCTCAAGCTGACTTGAGTTGACTTGATCAGCTCAGCTTACTGGAGTTGATTGGACAACTCAACTTGACTTCCCTGCAACTTGACTCAGCTTGTATCCAGCTCAGCTTGTGGCTTGAGCTGACTTTGAGTGCTGTTGGAGGGATAAATCCCTACATTATAGAATCCTCATCTGAGGCCCATTTTCCCTACAAATGAATCAATTATACATCACCACACTCATTTAATTTTATCACCATTCATTTATTCAAGAAGTCAATTGGATTCCCACCCCTTTCCAACTCATAATACTGCCTCATTCCTTTACCATGTCCACCAGTCAATTTATTGACTATCCGTCAGACTTCAACAGTCCTCATCAAAAAGGGGCAGTTTATGCCCTACTTCAAGTCCATTTTCTTTGGACAAGGCAATTCAACTTGCCATTCTTCCTCAAGACTGTATGGCTTGTCTGTTCTTCCAAGCCATCCTACTGCCTTAAGGGTGACGAATTGTGATTATGTAATGACGCGGACCAGGCCTAGTTCCGATTCTGGACTCACGGATCTGTCACATGATCCAGATAGGGGCTGCAATACTCTGAAGGAGTATGTTTCGAATTTCTCCGTCATTTTTGATCGGATTGACTCGAAACGACCGCGCCCAGAAAGATACGAATTGTACCTATCGAACGGTACCAAACACGAAACGAACGGATTAAAAATGCGGTCCCTGTAACAATATCTTGCCAATGATTCATACTCTGAAGGAGTATTTCTTGATTTTTGAAGCCAGTTCTTATCGGATTCATTCGAAAATACCACGCCCTGAAAGCTGTTAAAAATGCACATCGAACGGTACCAAGGGCAAAACGATTGGACGTGAACTCCATTTTTCACAAGACAACACCCTCCCCATGACTCCCCCTTTGCTCCACCATTCAAAATAGCGAATTACTTCCAGCCCTCTTATGTCTGATGGAGAAGACCCTCAGGGAGACTTATTCCACTTTTTATTAAGGGAACTTGTCCAGGTTTGAAGGAGGAATAGCATGTAATGTGTCAATCTCCCCTTTTATCTTGAAATTGGAATATCTCCATCAGTTTTGAAGATTTTAACTTTATTTTTTTTTCTCTGTGTGTCCCTTATGTCCGACTTTTTCACTTTCTATTGAGTCGAAGTCTGTATTGTATATTAGGTGCAGCTAGCACACAAATTCAGTAGTTCTCCCCCTCCCTCCAGTTTGAAGCTTCTTGAACAGCTGCTGGTCCCTGGGTGATTTCTCACTATAAAAAGTGAATTCTAACTACACTTTGACTAAGGTCTCAAGAAGGGATTCTTAGGGTGTGGTAATTTGACTGAAACACACATTCTCACTTAATTGCTTGGGCTTTGCTGGCTCACTGCAAATTCCCCTGTTCAAAAGACCTTCCCCCACTCAGACCTGAACATCTGGATTAGTTCTGTGATTCCCTCCTTTGTCCCCAGCTCAATCTTGTGGACAGTAGTTGGATTGGTTGATAACAATCCTGCTTACAGCGTGAGTCACGGCAACACTAGTTCCTAGCTTGTTGCAATCAGATGCAAATGAGGCTCCTTTCAATAGTGTTTCCGCGACTCATGCTCAAAGTTGGCTCAAGCTGCGAGCCAAGCCAGATACAAGCTGAGTCAAGTTGTGGGGAAGTCAAGTTGAGTCATCCAATCAACTCCAGTAAGCTGAGCTGATCAAGTCAACTCAAGTCAGCTTGAGCAGTAAGACACCAAGAATTTGTTTCACTAGGAAGATGTACCATATTTTTCCTTACATTATCTGTCTTAAATGATAGGTTAGCACACTAGATGGTTATGAGCCAATTGAGTCTAGGACCCAGCAGCTTGGATGCCCCAGTGATTCCAGAAAATTCGAGAGATTTACCTTAACTCTGCTGCCTCATCCATGTCAAAGCATGCTGGCAAAAATTTGCAGCATACTGCCCTAAAGTGGGTGAAGGTCATACCTCCTGCCACTGATGAGGTGGGTGCCCTAGGGACAGAGGCTGACAACTTAATCTCGGATTCTGCCACCCCTTCAACCCTGGTACTTAACACTACTGGGACTGGGACTGTTGGAGCGAGCAGATATGGAAGCGACCGGATACGACGTCGGAGACAAGCGTGACCCCTAGGGGGCTATGCAAACAGCACCAACCTCAATTATCTAGGATCTTGTAGATAGGTTTCACCAACGATCTTTTCCTTGCCGCCATCATTGGACTTTTTACTTCATTCTTACCCCATATTTTACCCCATCTTATGTGTTTCTGTGCCTCATGTAAATAGTATAAAGGACAGGCTTGAGCCCCATAAATCTCAAGGACTTCTCTGTGTGTGTTCTTCCCACCACCTGCTTAATTCATCTGGGCAACTCGAGTCTCGCTGATCCACCAAATTCATCCTCACCTGCTTAGTAATCAGGGGGAGTTGTTCTCGCACGAATACCGTAACTCTCACTAGGTTATGGGCCCATCGCCGCTCTCTTAAAGAAACACATTTACCCCCTATTTTTTCCACCACTAGAAAAGATCACTATGAGCGACAAATTCAAGATTCAGGTTATGAAATTGGCGGCAGACGGTACGAACTGGGTCACATACCACGACCGGATTATGTGGGCCCTCGATGCGAAAGGGCTCCTTGAGCACCTTACGAGTGACACAATTATGTCAGACTATAGCGCTGCTGGTACGGTTGATGGACTTACGCCGGAGGCTCGATGGAAGAAGGACGAGGCCATGGTTAAGCAACTTGTGGCCAGCTCAGTCCCCGATACGGTGTTCAGCCAGATTAAGGCTGGACTAAAAGCCAAGGAGGTCTGGGATCAGCTCCAGGCTTTATACGAAGGACAGTCGAAATTAATTTTGGTTGACTTATGAAAGCGATTACAGAATACTTGCTGCGGCGTGGATGATGATGTCCGTGCACACTTCAACAAATTGTCCGATCTTAAAGAGCAGTTGGCAGCCATGGGCGCCACTATTCTGGACGAAGAATACGGAAACATTCTATTGGGATCACTCCCCGACTCATATGATAATACGATAAATTCGATTATGGCTGCCGCGGATCTCAGTGGCAAGTCTATTATGCCGACTCTGGTAATCCGCCTCATGACAGACGAGTATGACCGGCGAACCCTGAAGAAGGGGAAGTCCAAATCGAATAACGACAAGGCTTTCCATGCCAATGGGCAAAGGAAGAGCAAGAAGGATGTTGAGTGCTTCAATTGCCACCGAAAGGGACACTTCAAAGCGGACTGTTGGGCGAAAGGGGGAGGAAAGGAAGGCCAGGGACCCCACGGATCGCTGAACTCTAGGACGGGTGCTAAGGAAAGCACCTCAGCAGCTGCACATGCTGACGTTGAGGCATGGGCAACAATCGAGGCCGTCGGGCCACAGCCAGATATCGTGGCAACAATGAACGAACGGACGAAATCCCCTGCTTATGCCGAAATATACGATTCAGGGGCCACCCGACACATGTCTCCGTATAAGGAGCAATTCATTAATTACCATTCCATTGACCCTCGCCCAATTACTGCTGCCGACAAACGTATATTTTATGCTATTGGTGCCAGCGACTTAAAGATTCAAGTGCCGAATGATGGGAAATTCACCCCAGTCATCTTGCACGATGCCCTCCATGCTCCAGAACTCGGATTAACAGTCATTTTGATAAACTGAATTACGAAAGCAGGTCACAAAGTCCTATTTGACAGAAACTTGTGCAAAATCAAAAACCCGAAAGGTGTCCTTATTGGATGCATCTCTGGCAGCGATAATGGCTTATACAAAGTCGAACATGCTAATTCGGCAGCTACAATTGCACGCGAGACGGTGAAGCTCTCGGATCTTCACAGACGATTGGCCCATATTTCAGTTGATACAATACGCACACTTATCAAAAACAACATTATCAAGGGCATTGACCTAATTGATGACATCAAGGATTTTTCCTGCGACTCCTGCGAGTATGCCAAGGCCACATGGAAGGCCATCAAGAAAGAGCGGACAGCCCCACTCACCTCCTCATTCAGTGAGGAAATTCATACAGACGTTTGGGGGCCATCACCCCTAAATTCCTTAGGCGGGTGCTCATATTACATCACATTTACAGATGACACCATGAGATATATGAAGCCTCAACTATTACGTACGAAGGATGAGGCACTCGATGCCTACAAAGATTTCGCAGCTTGGGCGAAGACACAGCACGGAGTCCAAATTAAACAGCTTTGATCTGACTGCAGAGGCAAATACACAAGTCATGCATTCACAAAGTTTCTAGGGGATCAGGGCACAGAGCGCCGATTAACCACCCATGATACTCCCCAGTATGGATGCTGTGGTTCAGGTTTAAACCTGTGGAACCTGAGTTTAAACCTGAACCTGACCCAGGTCAGGTTCCATTGGGGTCAGGTTTCATTTCATTTTCTTCAGGTCAGGTTCAGGTTTTGCCCTTGCCCTGAATCCAAAAACTGGTCTGAAACCAGGTTTAAACCTGAACCTGAAAGGTAGGGTGTAGGTTCCATTCCATGTAAATTGACCACTATTCTGGCACCAAATCTGGCAATTTACACATGTGACTATAGTTCTGGAGTCAGAAGTCACATGACTTGGCCATCAAATGAGGTAATTGGTGCAGGTCACAAGTCACATGACAGAATGTAGTGACTAAATACCATCTCCAGAAGATGGGTGAGCAGTAAATTGAAGTGAAAGGGGGCTAGGAAGGAGATGTGGATCTAAAGCAGGATGTAAAGGGAGTGGCAGAGGCAGAGACTTGAGCACAGGGTGTAGATATTCTGTAGTACCCCCTGAAAATGTTGGCTTCCCTCATACCTCAGGTTTCAGGTTTAAACCAGGTTTAAACCTGAACCTGACCTGAATGAGACCAAACCTCAGGTCAGGTTCAGGTTTTGCGCTCATCGGTGATTTTGGAACCTGGTCAGGTTTAGGTTTTGCCCAAATTGGGAAAAACCTGACCAAAACCTGACCATGGCAACCATACTCCCCAGCACAATGGAGTTGCTGAATCACTGAATTGGCGGATTCTCGAACGAACTCGCGCTATGTTACATCAATCCCAATTGTCGAAAAATCTCTGGGGCGAGGCTGTGAATTGGGCCACCTGGCTCAAAAACCATACCTCTACACGTGTCTTAGGCCACATGACGCCACTCGAATGGCTTACGAAGGAAAAGCCGAACCTCACAAATATCCCTATTTGGGGCCAATGAGTCTGGGTTCATAACGACTCCGATCAGAACTCAATGAATGCGCAAATGAGGCCTTCTGGGTGGGCTATGATAATGATAGCCCACATGCTCATAGGGTTTACTGGAAGGGAAGGAACAAAATTTCTGTCGAACATAATGCAAAATTCACTACCTCGACAATTGACATTTCTGTTGATCCCCAGTTATGAGCTCAAGGCCGTGGATAGACCCCCTGCCAACCAACAACAAGTCTCCAGATCCTGAAGACTCAGACGATGACAAAACCCTAAATTCTAGGCCATCTACCCCCGCCAAACCCCCTCCTATGCCAAAACAGACCACACCTGCTGAACCCGAACAATGCTCCACATGTGTCCCCAAACTGTCTCAATATGTGCAACACCTCGCACAGGGCGAAGGGACAGTTCATGGATACACACACAAATCCAACTCTCAGATCCCCAGCGTCAGGGGGAGCGGTGATAATATCAGCAAGAATTCAGCATCTCTCGTAAATGACGCCATCTATCATATAGAATTTAACGACACAGCTTTTGCGACGATTCAAGATATTGATGGTGATCCGAAATCTCTGGAAGAGGCCAAGTCACAAACGGATTGGCCATGATGGAAACAAAGATATCGAGCTCAAGACTGTTGAAGATGCTGGAACTTGGGAAGAAGTCCCAAGACCACCTGACAAAAACATTGTTGATTGTAAACTCATCTTCAAAATCAAACGGAAAGCCAATGGCACCATTCTAAAATACAAGGCACGTCTAGTTGCCCGTGGTTTTACTCAAATCTTTGGAGTTGACTACTACGAAACGTATTCCCCCGTCATGCGACTTGCAAGTTTTTGAATGATTATCACACTTGCCGCATGAAACGATTGGGATATCAACTCTTTCGATTTCAATGGCACATACCTCAATGGTGAACTTGACAAAAACGAAGAAATCTATATGCATTTTCCCCCAAGTATAAACCCCAGGGAAAAGACACAATTCTACGACTATGGAAGACCCTATATGGTCTCAAACAGGCTGGGCAACGCTGGTATGATTCCCTCTCGCACGCCCTTAATGATCTCGGTTTCAGGGCTAGCCACGCCGATCCGGGTGTGTTCCATACCCAAGTGAATGGGGAGGAGCTCATTCTCGCAATCCATGTGGACGATTGCACATTTACGGGCCCGTCAAGGGCATTACTTGACGAATACAAGCGGAAGATTAACGACAAATACCCAATTACCAACTTAGGGCCACTTCACTGGCTACTCGGCATTAAAATTGAATGGGACCACGAATTACGAATGATCCAATTATTGCAAAAGTCGTACATTGATTCAATTGTAGCCCAGTTCTCTTTGGGTGACTCAAAATTCATAAATACACCAATGGAACCCGGGGCCACACTCACAAAAGAGGATCCCATGATGAATCCTGAAGAAATCAAATGGATGAAGAAGACCCCATATCGCGAGGCCATAGGAAGCCTCATGTACGCGTCCATGGCCACAAGGCCAGACATTACCTGTGCAGTATCAACACTATCGCAATTTCTTGACCAGCTGGGACCTACACATTGGGAAACGGCAAAGCGAGCTATATGGTACCTATCAGGCACGAAAGATATCAGCCTAACATATGGATTGAAAAGTCACAACTTACTCGGGTATACGGATGCGGATGGAGCGACACAGGAACATCGCCACACAATTACAGGGTATGCTTACCTGATTGACGGGGAATGGTCTCCTGGAGCTCCTGAAAACAGGAGCTAATTACGCTATCAACAGCTGAGGCAGAATATGTCACTGCGATGCAGGCTGCCAAAGAAGGCATTTGGCTGCGGAGCCTCATTGCTGAGTTGTTTCACACTCAACTCAAGGCCACAACCCTGTATTGCGATAACCAGGCTGCGTTAAAGCTCACAATGGGCGATAACTATCATGCCTGAACAAAACATATCGACATCCATTTTCATTTTATCTGCGAGACGATTAAAGATGGTATTTTCAACCTGGTGTATTGTCCCACAGAGACTATGATGGCCAACATTTTAACGAAAGCCCTCGGGGCTGTGAAACTGGACTATCACATGACTGGACTCGGGTTATATCGCGCTTGAGGGGAGTGTTGGAGTGAGCGGATACAGAAGTGACCGGATACAATGTTGGAGACAAGCGCGACCCCTAGGGGGCTATGCAAACAGCACTGACCTCGATTATCTAGGATCTTGTAGATAGGTTTCACCAGCGATCTTTTCCTTGCCACCATCATTGGACTTTTTACTTCATTCTTACCCCATATTTTACCCCATCTTATGTGTTTCTGTGCCTCATGTAAATAGTATAAAGGATGGGCTTGAGCCCCATAAATCTCAAGTACTTCTCTGTGCACCTAATGCACCCTCAAAAAGGTACCTCTTAGGTGGGTTCCGGTTGCATTGGCCTTTGACCTAAGAGGTGGTTTTTATATAGGCACATCTAGGTGGTGTCTAAAGGTGTTCAAAAGATGAAAATTTTCTAAGTCCCTATAATAGGTGTGCCTATCTGTGCCCACCGCAGGCGCCACTCCCAGGCTTTTTAACTATTTGATAGGCATTCTGGGGTTGATTTAGGCATGCCTAAATCAGTTGTGTCTAATGATGTCTAGAGCTTAATTATTGACTTTGAATTGAAGAGGCTTATCCAGGGTTGATTTAGACATGCCTAAATCAGTGATGTCTAGTGATGTGTAGAGTCAGGTGCTGCTCCAGGGGTTTTACAATGACTTGATGGACACCCTGCAGTTGATTTAGGCATGCCTAAATCAGCTGTGTCTAGTCATGTCTAGAGCTTGCTATATCTCATTAGAGTTTCCTGGTGTGTCCATGAGGGCTTAGTATGCAGTGTGTCTACTAGTGGATAAATTAGAACAGGTTGACCATCACCAGGAGGTGTCTAATTGTGTGCCTAAGCAAGTCTAAGCATGTCTAGGGGTGTCTAAGCTTGTCTGGGCATGTCTAGGTGTCTAGGCATGTCTAAGCATGTCTAGGCATGTCTAGGTGTCTAGGCATGTCTAGGTGTCTAGGCATGTCTAGGTGTCTAGGCATGTCTAGGTGTCTAGGCATGTCTAAGCAGGTCTAGGCAGGTAACTTGGGACTGAGTTTAGTACAAATATTATGTAATTATTCCTAAATGGTATCCAGTTACATAATACATGTATCCTATCTTAAAAAAATGCCAAAATGCGGAAATTAAATGAAGTACATCCAAAGAATATTTAGGCATCCAGCCCAATGGGGGCCCAGGACCAGGGGGAGGTGCCTGGGATGGATGGATGGACCCCTGGGGACCCTGATAAAGTGGAAAAATTAGGCCCAGGGCCAATGGTTAATCCCTGAAACAATGAGGGCAGGAAGAACAGCTCTGGAACCACCGGAAGTTGCCGGAATCTAAGCGCTGAGCGGATCGGTCTGAAATTTGGCACATGACTAGAGACTATCTGGCCGCAAACCATATTAAAATTTCAGCCAAATCCATGCATTAGTTATTGAGATATGAGGCAAACAAGTTTTGATATTGAAAATTGATTCTCTCCTCCCATAGAACAGCTGGGACTTGAAAATTTACAGGGAGCATAAACATATAGGGTACTAATTATGTGCCAAAAATTATCCCAATCCATCCAGGTTAAGGCAGTGAACTGGACAGGGGGTACCAGAACCACCGGAAATTTCTGAAAAAGAACCACTGTGCAGATCGCTCTGAAAATTGGCACGTAATTAGAGGCCCCTTAGGCGAAAATCATATCAAAGTTTCAGCCATATCCATCCACTAGTTATGGAGTTATGGGAGTAGAAGCGGAAATCCTGAGAGACCAAAGCTGAGTCTCTGGATTTCGCCCAGACTACTTTATACATACCATAGTTGTTTCCTTAAAATTCTCCTCCTTCCCCCTTTTT